>VZRZ01005138.1:451167-464232 GCA_013398175.1 Climacteris rufus | reverse complement strand
AAAAAAAAAAACCAAAAAAAAACCCCAAAACAACAAAAACAAACAAAAAAAAAAACAAATGAAAAAAAACCAAACAAATGAAAAAAAACCAAACAAATGAAAAAAAACCAAACAAAAAAAAAAAAAACCAAACAAATGAAAAAAAAACCAAACAAATGAAAAAAAACCCAAACAAATGAAAAAAAACCCAAACAAATGAAAAAAAACCCAAACAAATGAAAAAAAACCCAAACAAATGAAAAAAAACCCAAACAAATGAAAAAAAACCAAACAAATGAAAAAAACCACAAACCAACCAAAAAAACCACAAACAGTAACAAGTTTGTTTTATGGAGAACGTAATCCAGGCTGCAGTCAGTGCCAAAGGCCTAGAACAAGGCCTGCAGCATAATCAGGCTTTCTGCAAAAGTTCCTGTTTGGAGAGCCCTTTTTTTCAGGTCTTCACCTCCACAAAGGCACGTTTGGTGCTCGAATCGCAGTCCAAGGCAGCAAATGCCTGCCAGCAAAAGCCTGCTGTCCTCTGAAACATTCTCCACTGTTCAACAACAACATATGTTCTTTAAACAGGCTCCTCTGTCTCTGATAGTAGACAATAACTGAGGGTGAGCAATAACTATTGTAACAAAACATTACAAATCTTCCTGTCTGCTGGGACATGGTTCCACTGTCCATCCACCCAGGGCACTCAGGATCATGCAGGAAAGCAACTGATCTTAATCCAGTCTCTTTGTGTCAGAAGAAAAAATTACCTTATCCAGTAGGAAATCCTTTCTGATAGAGACTAGGACCTCAAACCTTTCTGATATAAATTCAGTGAATAAACCAGCAAAAATACCTGCCAGCACAGAACTGTTAATCAGAACTGAAGTTTGGGCATAAAGTTTCTGGATCAACATGAGTTCTTGAAGTATTAAGCACTTAAACAAAAAAAAAGTTACCTGCCATCTGGCAGATTCACAACAGCAGAACCCTTCCTGAGAAGTGCTGACCTTAAATGTAAATACATGGAGGGCAGGAAGCAGAGTAGGGGAGAGGTAATGAAATAGCAATCTTTTCATGACGGCTCGCTCTCAAAACACCGTGACCAGCTCTGCACCTGAAAGTCACTAAATGCATTTTCTGTTTGATACTTTTAAGTGCTGTTGTGCCTGGGAGGTGTTAATGGCTCATCCATTAGTTGTGACCCAGACTTCACAACTTCACCCTGGCTTCATTAGAGCAATTGTGGGGGTTAATGCACTCTACTTTTATCCGGCAGTTAAACCTCCGAGGTTCATTTGTATCAAAGCTGCCATACAAAGGAAAGGTCTTCTTTGAAGGCCCATGGTCCTACAGAGGAGTCTTTGAACTAGGGACAATTCCTGAGGAGAAGGCTGGAGTAGGAAGGGAAACCTTGTTGGTGTGCAGAAAGCAACAGCAACTCCCGCAAGACACAGCGCCCAGCAGCGCTCACGGCCAGGAGGAGAGAAACGCTGCCTTACCAGGCTTCTGCAAGAGCCCTTCCGAAGAGTTTTGTCGGTGTTTCGCTAACAATTAACTAAAATGTAGTGCCCCTGCCTTGGAGGACAAGGTACAGTGTCAGCCTCAGTGCAGAAGGCTGGAAGGACTGTGGAACTTACGGGCTAACATAACTGCAGCCTCCAGGCACCATGCAGCTTTCAACACTCACAGTTAACGGTGTGGAAAAATGGGACATCCACCAGCAGACTGGCAACTTTGTGAGACTCTCTGCACCAGTACCTACCATCCAGGTGAAGATGCTTTGCAAATCACAGCATGGTCCTTGGGAAGCAGAATGCTGATGTTACCTACCTCATGAGGCAAACACCCCAAAATGGGAGGGAAAGAAAATAAATTAGGTTGCCTGGCTCACTCATGAATAACCAGGGGGGTCTGTGCCTACACAAACAACCCTACTTCAACAAACCCTTCACATTACTGGAAGAAGAAAATTGTGTTGTTGATTACAAGTATTAATCATGACTAACACAGCAGTTACCACTTAAAACATACACAGATCCTACCACCCAGCTCCACAGCTATTTTCATGGGGCACTATAACAACAGAAGAGAGTGGGAAGCAGTAATCCAG
This sequence comes from Climacteris rufus, assembly GCA_013398175.1. NCBI lineage: Eukaryota > Metazoa > Chordata > Aves > Passeriformes > Climacteridae > Climacteris > Climacteris rufus. The sequence continues at coordinate 462,140 of VZRZ01005138.1, read as the reverse complement.
CCCTTCAGAATGCATCTGGATCCCCAGCATCCCCTGGGCATAGATTGATACAGGCACAAATCCCATAGAGACCCAAAGGAAGCAAAATGGGGAAAGAGAAAAATAAGGAAGAAGATAGAGGGTGTTTTTTAAAAAAAACTCTGAACATATGAAAGCGTATACCCTCAAACTGGATTTGCTGTAGCTCCTGGAGAAACACATGTGTTGTTCTTCATGTGAGAGAAAGCACTTTTAGGAAGAAAAACTGCATTGTTGAACACACTATCCCCAAATGGGCAACACAAAGAGTTCTTGCATTTAAAGAAAATAGAGTTATGATACCCCAGAGCCCAACTGCAAGTTCAGCAATTAAAGAAGTTGAAGCACAAAGGAACAAGAAGAGGAGGATGAGAAATGAAGGGCAGAAGTGGAGGTGACCCTGTTCTGCCTTGTGGCATTTCCCTGCTGGGAGTAGAGGCAAGTGCTGGAGTTGGCTCCTGAGCAGCACCTCAGGGTGCCTGGCCAAGAGCCAAGCCCCACTGAAGGCAGCAGGCTCTGTCCCTGGGCAGCAGACAGGAGGGGAGCCATGGGGGTGGCTCCCTGGAGGCAGCAAACGCAGCAACACATCCCCCATCACAAGAGCCAGGACCACATTCCCCCCCGGGGACAGGCATGTGGCCACAGCATTGCGGGCTGTCAAGGGGGGTCACTTCTCAGCCCTGGGTCTCCATCACTTCGCTCTTATCACATGCACATGTGTCAAGACACCTGGATATAACCACATCAAACTTTACTACAAATGTATACAAGAGACTGATTTCCACATTGCAGCAGTGTAAATATTTGTACAACAACAATTTAAAGACTTACATTCCACTCATAAGAATAAAGCTGGGAGGACAAGAGCTAGATCGTGGATTAAAGGTGAACATCCTTCCAGAAAGAGAGACAATAAATAAAGTCCACACACTCTGTCATCTTAAGTGAACTCTATCAACAGTTTTGGGGGTCTAGTGAAAGCCTGCTTCCCAAAAGGGCCCTTATCCATGGTAAGGTCCCTCGTTCAAGGGAGAATTCCTTGAGACTGAGAGTCATGGTCTGATTCCACACAGCTCCGGAACAGCTCCCTGGGAGCCTTTATAAGGCCCATGCTGCTCCAGTACACATGGCAAGGAACTCTGTAGCAAAATGAGGGAGGGGGTATGAAACCTAAAACTGTTCCTACTTAGAGAGAAAGTCTGTAACTGCACACAGAAACTTGCTGCTTGATATTGCTAGCAAGATGCCCAAAATGCAGTATTACCCCTGAGTACATCACAGTATTCAGGACCATGTGCAACTCTGCTATGAATTATTCTCTGTAAATATCTACCACATTTAACCAAAAGAAGAACCTGAAATTAAAAAAAAAAAAAAAAAAAAAAAAAGAGAGTCAGGCAAGGTTTGTCAAAAGTCTTAGGAAAAATGGAACCAAAATTATAAAAAAAAAAAACCCCAAACCTAGAGTCAAATAATATTAGATCACTAATTAGCAAGCCCTTGTGCTTATTTACTGAATAGGTGATAAGTTAACCAATAGATATCTGACCTTTTTAAGGCATATTTCTAGCCAGGGAAGTCATGGCTATTAACTGCTACCAGGGTGCCATGGGATTCGTGTTCAGAGGCTTCTTTTTCACTTTGTTGTTGTAGCCTCTCATCTTTTACTGACATTACACACCACTCATCACGATCAGTGTCAGAAGCTATAACAGCATCTGTTGCAGTGGCAGCTTCTGCTGGATGAAGAGTCTCCCCCTTTACCTTAAAGAATGTCAATCATTTCTCATTCTCAGCATTCAGACTTGCTCATCAGTTAGTAACAACACTTTCAGCTACACCAAACATGATTTTTGAATAAACACTGGACTGAGATCATTGGAAATGATTGACAGCTTATAAATCACGATTTTCAGAAACCAGTAAGGAAGGGAAAAAACCCTATCCTTTCCTATTTCTAATGTTTCACCATCATTTGAAATACCCTCTACCTGAAGGGCCATGGGACAAAAAATTTGATTTGCAACACATGACAGCCTTACAGTAGGCTTTTGGTAGGGTACTTTACAGAGTCCCCTGCCTCCTTTCTGCTAGTAGCCCCACTGGAGAGGAAGGGGAGGTATCAGAAGTTAATTAAAAAATTAAGATTGTTTAACTATCAGACTGGGTACCTAAGTACCCAATTAAGTTTTCCCTCTGGAATAGCTGATATTCATTATTCTTAACATAACTACCCCCTTGCAAGCTTTCTTTGTTTGCTCTCTGTGCTGTGTTCCCAACAGCATCAGTCCAGGAGGTGCCTCTGTAACCACAGGACACTGCCATGGCCTGCCCTTCCTTGACTGCTGTGGAGTGACAAGCAGAGACCTGAGGGTGAGAAGCTGCATGCATAAAAAAAGCTATTTCTAAAACCAAACCAAGTGGAACAGATCAATATGGACGCAAGAGAACAAGAATCTACAGAAGGGGGAAAATGGTGGCAAACTTATTCTAAAGAAGTAAAACTTGCCTCCATGGGAAGCTACCTATGACTCCACACAAGCAGCAGGTGCTGTACTCTGTCTTGCCAGTTGGCCTGCTGCTCCCATTCCGTCATGTTTCCCTGGACTATGGGCACCGTTTGGGAATGCTGTCCCCCCAGCCCCTGGGAATGTAAGCACAGCTCAGCTGCACTCCTGCCCAGAGCCAAGGCCCAGCTGTGCTGCTGGGGCTCTCACTCAAGCAGAGAGGGTATGAACAAATCAATCACAACCCAGAAAAAGAAAAATTTCAAGCAATTAAGGAAGGAGGAAAACAACCCGAGTTACTCACACTTTCTACCCGCGGCAAGTATCTACATTTCTCTGCCTCTTGTGTCTGAACTTTTCACTCAAAAGCTTAGCATTACTTTTTCAGGGTTTCCTTCAGCTTTACTGGATATCAAGAGCTGTTGATTCACAAGCAAGCCTGAAGAAAGACACACTTTCCTAAAATTGTGTTAAATTTAGAGGCTTCAGACACCCTCTTTTGCTCCAATATGGATTAATCAGGCACTTCCTCAGCAGCTGCCTTTTCCTTCCATTAATTAGCAGCTCATCGTGCCATCCTGCAGCATATGCTGACACAACCTCGCACCCTGGCAAGGAGGGTCTTGCTCAGGGCTGGGCGCCAGCCCATGGAGAGGAAGAACAGTTCCAAGGAGCCTGAAGGAGCTGGGACTTTCAGGACCAGGCTTCCTGCTTGGTGTCACTCATTCCCTTGGATCATCAGGACCCAAGTACCCAGCTGAGGACCAGACGCACCCAGCCCAACACCCCCAGTCCCACTGCCAGCAGGCTTCAACATCACCTCAGAGTACAGGAGCTGCACCTCAGAAGTTGCCTCTGCCAGACAAACCAGGCCTTAGCAGTAACGCAGCAAAATGGGATAAGAGAACATTTTTGCATGTTCTTAAGAGAAATGTACTTTACAATAATGTTTCCTGTAACAGCCAATTTTTGAAAGCTTCCTGTGCTATGTTCAGTGCTTCTTTTCCCTTTTTTAGTATGGAGCTTGATAAAAATGCTTAGAAGCTCACTATCTATCTTAAATAATGAAAAGAAAAGGCCTTTTTTTTCTTTGCAACAAAGTATAGCCCTCTTTCAAAATAGAGAGGACAAGAAATCTCTATAAACTATTTTACATCATCTCCCTCAAGCAAACTTTTCTCTCATTCCCTGGCAAACCAGCAGGACTATGGCTTACCAGTGCAGAATTGGCTTCACTGGAGGTACTCAAACCTTCTCCAGCACCTTCTGCATTCCTTATACTTCAAAACACAGAGCAGAGATTTACCCCAGATTTTTAGACTGGCTTAGATAGCAATGTTTGGGGTGTTTCGAATGGGAAAAGTGGATGCTTCTCACAGAGATACTTTTCTATTTCAACAGAACCTTTTGAGAATAAAAACAAATGACCCATACATCTTTTTTTTTTTTTTTTGCTACAATAAGAAGACAGTTTCACCCTTAATTTGCTAAGTACACATAGCTAACTACAGTACTTGCACAGCTAAAAAGTATCAATATGAGCTGTTAGCACAGGTACTTACTCACTCCATGTTTGTGAGCTGCTCCTTCCCAACTCTGTCAGTTTAGAAGTAACTTACTGAATTACAAAATCATGTCTTCAAAAAAGTAACCCAAACATTTGTCTAGATCTTTTTCACCACCAGAGAGTCTATCACATCCCCAGATAACAGCATGGGGGGAAGAGAAAGAAGAAGAAGGGGTGGGGCAGGAGTTCATTATCTCACATGCTCCAGCTGTGTGTAATCTTTTGCTCTTCCTACACAGCTGGTTTCCAGAAACTTTGTCCTTCTCCTTCCACTTTCCTTTTAACAGAGCTCCTAAAATACATTTTATTGAGAGACTGATCACATCTATTGCCTTCTCCAGCCAGGGTAAACTTTATTTCTCTTCCCTTCTCCTGTAAGCCCTTGGGAGGTCTAAGGTCTGGGGAGAGCTGAAGAGAGGGATAGGAGGAATGCCTTGTTTAAAGTTCTCCTCCTCTGCTTTACAAAAGTCAGAGCTGACACAACAGGAAGAAGTTTGACATGGAGCCTTTTTAGATCCATTTTATGGATTAAAGTCAACAGATACAATACAACCTACTGATACTTCTTGTCCTTCCTGGGAAAAACAAGTGCAGAAAAGGCCCAGTATTCCCAGACTGAAGCTGAAGTCAATGCAAGGCTGGATTTTACTGACAGGTGGATTCAGTGGGTGTTTTCTGTTTTCAAAGCAAAAGGTCTGCATTTTAAAATGCTTCTGCTTTTGAGTGACAACTCAATACCCTGTAAAAGGCTTCGAATGTCAGATGTCAGATGCGCTGAAATCTGTGCAATTCATAAAAGTGGATGGAAATTCCAAATTACCACTTTTTAGTTGTGAGATGGAAGGAGAATTTGGACACTAGGACTTGTCTTTGGGGCCATGACCCAGACTCAGAATGCTTGGACTTTTGCATGGGTGATGTAGGATTGTGTTACATATTATCTTTATTGAGCTCTCAAAACAACAAATGCAAATGCTCAATTTCTCTTCTATAAGTTTCCAAGGAGCAAACTAACCCTCAGCATCTTTTCCACAAAATTCACCCAGTTCCACAGCTGTAGCTTGTCATGGTTTGTTTGCCTGTGTTGCTCATTGTTCCCAGCTGAGCCTACAACCAAATGTGCAAAGTGAAGAACATCCCTCTTTCCTAAACTTTAGCACTGTAATTTTGAAAATCACTGCATATAGAAATTCTGCTTATAGTGTCTTAATGGCAAGATTGGGGCTGATACAGACAAGGCTGGCACAAAGCAACTGTTGTTATCACTACCTGTGATTTGTTGAATCTCTTAACTAAGCAATTTTGAGAGATGTGAAAAGTGGTGTTTCTTAAACAAGTGGTATACAAAATTATGAAAGTACTCAAATGTGGGATAATCTTAAAATAAAAATTAAAAGCAAACTCAAAACCAGTGTAGAATGACAATATATTTTATGAATAAAGAAAAGCATGGGTTACTCAGTTCTGGTTTGTTTGATTTTTTTCCTTGTTGTTTTTGTTTGTTTTGTTTTGTTTTTTTAATGTTTTGCATACCAATACATCACTTTGGGGTTCCAAATTCAAAGTTCTAGGATAATACCTCCAAAAATGGAATTGAAGTTTTGCTTCATGAAGGTTTTGCATATTTTCTATTTATGTTTTACCAAAATTGTAAAGTATAAAATAAGTCTTTTAGGATAGATTAGACTGCCACCAGAAAAACATATTCAAAGCAAAAAATAAAATTGGCAAAATTAGTCATTTTCAGAGAAACAGCTTTCCAGGTCAAAGATTACTTGCTGAAGAAACACTAGCTGGAGATGCGGCATTATAAATGGTCTTCTCTCAGCTACTTGTACCAGTGGTCGAATAATTCATTTCTTAGCAAGAAATACGATGGTCTATTAACAGAAAGAAAGATTAGGTGCACATTAATCAAACATTTCAGAGATGTATAAACATGCATATAGCATCCAGGAATATCCCATTACCCTATTTCAGAAGATATATGTAATCAATATTTCAAATATATCTAGTTAGTTTCATATCATTGACTTTTAAGTATTCTCCCTCTCCCCCCTTTGTAAAATCGGCAGAGCTTTCAAAGGCAGCATCAGTAATTTTCTGAAGTGCTGCTTGACCAAAATAAGTATTTGAGGTGGGCTTTCTGTGTGCTGTTCAAAAAAAACCAGGCCAAAGACAAAACCAATGTGCTCACCCACGAACAGGCAGACACAAATATATTAACTAACTACTGTTATCAGAGTTCTGTTTGAAGAGCATTGACTTGAAATAGCATTAATTCCTTACCTTTCTCTGGCTGAGGAGAGCTTCTAAAGCATTGTCTTTTTCCCCTGCCCACAATCTAAATATTGAAAAAAACATTAAAATATATTGGTGGAAAGCAGTCTATCAGAGGCAAAATTTGTTTTTTGTACTGTGGCATTTGCAAACATCAGTCTTTTCACCACTGGTTCCATCAAGTAAATATGCTTTGATTTGACAGCTGCTTGTTTCCAAAAAGAGCTCTAGGGAAAGGGAGTGCCCTTTGGCCCATGGCAACACTTACCTGGTACTCTGCTGACAGCCCCTCTTATTATTCCATGCTTCTTACAGGAGGAGGACTGATTTAAGAGACATGACTTGATCATCTCTGGATATCAATTAATACAACCCCAGTGGTCTCTGAGCTCCAGGATGCAGTATGTTCTTTTCATAAAAACTGTAGCCCAAAACTACTTTTTTCTTTCTTTTTTCTTTTTTTTTTTTTTTTCCAAAAACTCACAAGAAATCTTTTAAGAAGGGCAGTGGAAGGGAAAAATGTCTGCCTTCAAAACCAACACCCTCAAGCCATATCTGATAGCCAGCAGTTGCAAGCTTAAAGAAAATCTCCCAGTATGGAATTGTCCCACTGGAGTAAGAGGGCTGTTACTTGGTTATTTATTAGTAAATATGGAATCAGGGTTTTCTTAGACATGAAAAAAAAATTGTGAAGAAACCCAGATATTATTTCATGTTGTGCTCTAAAAAGCCTGAAGTATGCAGCATTCCTTTCATTAATTCTGTACATTCCCTCAGGCTTACACAACTTGCTCTTCAACACCTTTAATATGGTGGCTCTGTGTCAAGGAGCACATTTCTGAGTTCAGTGTGTGAAACATCTATAGGCATTTGTAGTGGGCTTATTCATAGAAGGATGGCTGGGAGTTGGCTTCGTCCAGCCATGGCGGATTTGATTTTGCTCTGTGCAGCCGAAGAAAGGACACAGGATGAGTCACCTAATTGCCTCGAAGCAAATGCAGATTCCTCCTGACAGCACTTAGATGCTTAAGCTCAGAGTTTACCAATGGGCAGCTTGTGTTTGCACAAAAATGGAAAAATAGAGGAGCAGCTACTTTAGAGGTGGTGAAAATGTTGTAGGTGCCATAGAGAAAGCGACATCAGCTCTGGGACCTTCCTGTACTTTCTGGGAGTGACAGGACTCTTTGTTGGGTGGGCTTCCCAAAAAAGACTGCAGGACCTGCCACAGAGCTCACAGGGTTTGAAAGATGCCTGAGCAAAAAGTGGGGAGTGCTGTATTTTCCATGTATTTTCAGGGTCTTAAAAGGCACTATGCAATGTGTGAGGACAACTGCAGAGGCAGCACATGACAATGGATTGTCAGAGAAAAGGAGACTTTCTGGAAAGTCTTCCTGAAGAAACAGACAGGGCTTTTGTTTGGACTGATGCATGTGAAGATGCTGATGTGACAGCTTTTAGATCTAGATGGAGGACAGCCTGGAGGAGCATTCTCTTAGATGCTCTCAGTAACAAAATTGCCTGAATGAGGGACAGTAGGTCACTCTACAGTGAAAACCATGCAGAAGTTCCAAAAGACTATGAAAGGTAGTCTATAGCTGCCATGATCCATTATGGCAGAGATGGAGAGATTGTTGTTCTTAGAATGAAACATGAACACAAGGTTTGCACTAGAATGGAGAAATCCCCATCTATTGAACCAGCTCCTTTTGCACTGTTTACTCAACACCCAACGAGCCCATCTGCACTTCCCTCAGTACCCACTTCCACATGAGCACAGAGCTGTCAGCACAGCTTCTCTGGCAGCCAAGGCTGCATGGGCACCACAGGCCCACGGTGTGCAGGGCAGTGCGTCACCAAGCCCCAGCTGCCACCTTACAGATGGTGTGGGACTTATGGGGCTGCTGCTAATGGCCATTACACCCAGAGAGGCACCCAAGTGCCCTGCTTACAGTTACACCCTGGACATCTCTTCCTCTGCAGATCCAAGAGCTTTCTGAGAACAAACCAAGGTCACAGTGTAAAATCAGGGGTTCCATATGCACACTGCTTTCCAAAAGCCAGATTCCCTCCTCCCTTGCACATTGAGCAGTTGTTGGGGTGCCCACAAAGCAAAGGGAAACTGTTGTACGTTGACACTGGTGCCACCATGGAAAGTTTACTCGGGTGGCATGTACAGTTGGTATGTGTAGCAGGGCTGTTGGGCTGGTGTTTCAAACAATACCTATCTGACTTGTGTGAAACAGGTAATCTTTTGGGATTAAATGAATTTTTTGACCCTTGCAGGTGCAATCAGTTAATGCATCCTGTATTTTGCCCATGCATGATCTTTACTGCTCACATTACCTCTGAAAGGGCCAATAAACAAGGGAGAAAAATTGGAGACTTTCCAGTTGCTAAGGCAATGAATTAATCAGCATGTATGTGTTCAGCAGATTCACGTGATCCTGCCAAGGCCTACAGCTTTAGGTCTCCTGCTATATTTTTACCAGCATGAGAGAAGGGAGCAGAGGAATTGGCAGGGAATGAAGTGTCAATGGTTAGGGCTGTAATAAAAATTTTGGAAGGAGAAAGCAGCACCTACCGCTACACATTCATGTATTATGTGATGTTATAGCATGCCAACAAAATGAGACTCTTTACCACCATTCTGTGTAACAGCTTCATTTAGCCTAATTATCGGGTATAAAATCCCCTTGCCCAGTAAGATCTGATTTCTCCTCCCAGAGTTGTGAATCCAACCTGAACTATATTCAGTGCATTTGATCATATTTATAGACCCTGAACCAACTCTTCAGCTGACAAGACATTGCATCACTTAAATCATTAAATTTCTGTCACTCTCAGGAGCTGAGTTCTTTAAAACCTTCTTGGAGTAAGATGCAAACCAGCCAAGCAGTACTGACACCATTTCCAAACCCATGAGCATCAGTGCATGCTCTGGAGGACTGAAGACAGCACAGCATAGTTGATATGTTTAGGTGAACCTACAGTTTGTAAATGGTTTCGATGCTGATCAGGCAGTCCAACACAGTAGCTGTAAATTAAGTACTATGATCCCTTCTGACACATTCAAGTAGCCAGGAAAAAAAATAAAGGAAAATTAATCAAGTTGGCTTATTTTAGTTAGGAAGATCACAAGAAGTGGTTTGGGTTTTGAGTTCAGGATAAATTCCCATTTACCCACCTAAATACCAGAGATGAGGTCTTTCTTACAGTTCTTTACCACAAGTCAGCAGTTAGCCAAAAAATCCTATCCCTGTCACTTTCTTCCAGACCACAGTCATGGGAATGCTTAGTGGACAACACTTGCACTTTTCCCTCTCTGAGCCACTGTGCTGCTTCTTCTTTTTCTCTCTTTTACATACAGAAGCATCACTGTGCATATGTACCTAGAAGATAATTTCTGAATAATTTTATACATGCAGTTGTTGCAACTGGCAATACATGCCTCCATTTCAGCTTGGAGCCCCTTTGGTTTCCTACAGAAGTTTACCTGCTCTATTATCCGAAATGAAGAGTGGCCTTTAGCTAGCCCCCATACAACCCCACACATTCAGTGAGGTTTCACTTAAGCTGAAACAAAAAGGTGCCTGTAGTAAGGAAATCCAGGCCTGACCTTCAGTGTCACTCTGGGGCGAGATAGACCCACTTGAGCTACCACCATAAGCAGGCAGCTGGTTATCACCACATCTGGAGCTCTGAGCCCAGTCCTTAGCCCAGTTCCAGTCTGGCTTTGTGAGAATGTAAATCTTCTTATCAATAAAGTGAAGATAATGCCACTTCAGCACATTGCACACTGTAGAAGAATTAAATGGATAAAATTTATAAAATGTTTTATATGTCAGACAAAGTATATATAAAACCTAAGCATTCTTACCAAAAGCTCTGATAGCTGAATATCAGAAAACTAATAGGGAGAAAGGCATTAGAGATCTGGTAGAGAGACCAGGCCTAATCTTAGGCACTAGTGCTAGTGGAAAATCAATTTAACCTCAGAGGAAACCAGCCTCGGGAGGGAGATGCAAGTGAGAAGGCATTACCCCAACACCCCTCACCATGCTCTTGTGGCTGACCCTGCTCATCCCGGAATTACCCCCTGGAGAAGACCATGTGTTGGGGGAATGTAATCAAAACCCATTTACAGTTAATTATGCAGTCACGGATAGCACGCAGGCCGGGCCGGTGCCCGCAGGCATTGTTGGGGTGCAGGATGGCACTGAGCACTCGGGCGTTCTGCAGCCCCGGTCCGCCCGCCGGGGGAGGAGCTGCTGCTGCTGCCCTCGCTGACACCCGGCTGCAGGCTCACGGGGACGGCCATACGGGTGTTGGTTGACGGAAGGCGTTCCACGGCAAGGCGTTCAGCCGCAGCGGTGGCTGCGAGCGGGCAGCAGAGCGGCAGTGGGGCTGCGCTGGCACACAGCTGAAGCCGCAGCTCTCTCTGCAGGCCCAGGGCCAGCAGCTGTGCAGTTCTGCCAGCCCGGCCCGGCTGCACAGCCGCCCCTGGGCGGCGGCACGGGCACCACGGCCGCCCTGGGCAGGGCAGGCGGGCACGGGCGGGGCGGGCCTGCCCTCGATGATGCCGGGGGCTGCCGCCCCTCCGG
>VZRZ01005138.1:315845-451092 GCA_013398175.1 Climacteris rufus | reverse complement strand
GGGGGCTGCGGCCCCTCCGGCCGGGCCCGGGCAGCGCCCAGCGGAAGGGCTGCGGCAGCCTCACAGTCCCGCAGGGCCATGTGCGGACCTGCCCCAAGGGCCAGCGCCACCGCTGCCCGGGCACGGAGCTGCGAAGCGGCCCTGCCGGCCCTGCAGCCCACGGGGGTCCGGAGCCTCCTCCGAGCTCTGGGCAGATGCAGCCGCGCAGTGCAGACGTAACTGCTCCAAACGTTCCTGTGATTTGAGGGCTATTTTACTTTTCCTAATAATTTCTTGATAACAATATAATCGGATGATTCCTTAAGGCCATCTTATGTAGTAGATTTATTGGGACTGTTACCTGCCTATTTAGAGTTAAGAGGGACAAATATTTTATTTCCTTTTTTTCTTAAATTGTCCCATTATTTATAAAGTTCTCTTTGAATCTTGTAAATACATTTTTTCATTTCCCTTCAGAGTTTGTCTTTCTCTTTGGCAAACATTGATTTTTTTTTTCATGTTTTTTCCAGTGAACCTTGAAATTAAAATGTCTTTTTTTGTTTAATTTCTTTTTTTGTACACTGGACTCATTGTCAGCACAGCAAGAGCAAGGTGCTTTGTTAGATTACTGCTGCTTCAAAGCTGCTGAAAGGAAGAGTTGACCACATTTTATTGTATGTGTGTAGTTCCTTCACGGGTTGCAATTATTCTCTTTCAAACACAAAGCCAATCTCAAGTTCTCAGCATTTGAAGGAAGCATTCTAATTTTTTTACTATTTAATAATAAAATTTTACTGAATTATAGCAGTTTTAAGAATTGTAGAATTCTTTGTCGTCTTAGTGGACAAATCACATGCACAGAAACAGCTATATACAAAACCAGTAAGGTTTGCAGGCAGACAGAATATCTTTTATTAGACCAGCTGATATAGCTAGGAAAAAAAAATAAAGGAAAAACTCTCAGAGACACAGGCCCTCTGAAAGCATTTCTGCTTTTTTCATCTATATCAATTGTTCTAATAAAAAATATTACCTCTTTCTGCAAACCTTTCTTCCTTCCTACCCTTTTACCATTGCAGCTACAGCAACACTATTTCTAGCGGAAAAATAATTGTATTTATATAGCAAAGAAACCATATCATGATTTTTTCAAGTGTTTTTCATCAAAACTACTGTCTGTTCCCTTTCCTACAATAGAGATTTTATTTTGAAAGTAGAGTATTTTTAGAAAAGAATAATTTTTATGATAATTACTTTGTCATTGTCATTTTATCTGCTGTAGCAGAAGAATTCTCTATTACAGAATTTTGACTATGAATGCTTTTTTCTCTTGCTAAGTAGCCAGGGCACTGTGGGTTATGAAATTAAAAGCTTAAATTATAGTAGGGTAAAGTGGTTGGACCTAGGAACACAGATACATTTGTATCCTTGGTCAGCCTGAGTGCCACCAGAAAGTTAGGAAATTCTTCAAAATATTCAGCTAAAATTAAATCCTCCATAAATTAAAAGGGTTTGCTTTAGCTTTGTGACCTAAGGTTATACATTAGGCTAGGCAAGTATAACAGTCTATGTTCAAAGGCTAAAGAGCAGGTAGTAAGTGTTTAAAGCAGCAAGAGTCATGTTTAAAAAAAAAAGTATTTTAAAATGGATTGTTCTAGGCTATAATAAACCACGAATTGTAAAAGGTTAATTGACAAAATGATACTCATCTAACGCCATCTCTGTAACGGCAATCATTGCTGAATTCGTAATTCAGGGGTCTTGCTACATTTCCTCAAAAAGACTCCGGTTATTTCCTCAGTCTGTTTAACCTGTGGTAGTTAATTATAGATTTACAAGCACCACACAGGCAGATACAGGTACCTGTGACCACTGTGCTGCTGGCAAGAAAGACAAACACCAGTCTGCGGCCCGGGGCAGCCCAGGTATCCGCATGAAGATTCCTGCCAGGAGCTGACCTTTGCCTCGCTCGCCATCCGAACCAGAGCGCTGGCGTGGGCGATGGTAATTACCCTCACTGCACATCTGGCATTCAAGGAAGGGCAGCCTTGCCTCAAGGTTGTTGCACTTAGGTTCAAATCCCATTTTTGCAGAGCCTCTGACCTGCAAATCTGATCTATTTTCCTCCAAACTGTATTTCTTATTCAATGAGACACAATACGTTAGCAGTGAACAGAACAGTAAGATTTTAAGAATAGCAACAAACATTCAGTCAAAATTCTTCCATGTGCACATTGTCAGAGTGACAGAGATACCCTCCTCAGGATAGAAAAGATCCCTTTTTAACTTTTTTCTTCCCTAGGATACTGTGCCAAATGAGAGCTATTATATTTTTGTTTACTTCATTGCTTTTTTTTAAAAAAGCAGCAGTTCCTCAACAGAAAGACAAATGGAGTCACTGCTATTGCTGTTTTGCAGAAAGGACTTCCCAGGCACCGGCTGCATCAGCGGCTTTTGTGAGCAGAGTGAAGTGCCACACAATCACTTCTATCCATGCCTGCCACAAGCTGTAACCAAAAAAATGGTACAGGCTTTCTAAGAAGGGGCTATTATAATGTCTCCTTAATTACGATTCATTACTTCTTTTTTTAACAGTACAAACTTGTCAGCTATAACAAAAGATGTTTAAGAAACAAACCTTGTCAAAATAAATTAATTAAGAGCATTCATCCTTTTCCAGAGTGTGAAGAAGTTTGTAAGGTGATAATGAATTCTGTAATGCATTAGCCACACTTCTTAAAATGTGTGTACCACTTACTCCGTAACTTGCAAAAGTTTTGTCATTCTCACTGAATCTCCAGTTATGGGTACAAATTAGCAAGATTTGATTGTAATTGGACTTTGAGCAATTCCACTATTATTCTGCCAAGTACAAGGTGTTTTCTCAGTGCAGAAGCCTGTTAAAGCTGCATGAAATCCATATGAAATCCATAGGCGTACTACCATTGGCTATGCTGTGTTACTTGGCAGAGCCTGATGCTGGAGAAGGTGTACAGCATCTTCTGTGTGCCAGGATCCTGCTATGGCGTGGGTTTTCCCTCTGCATTGGCTGGTGAGTCCTGTCCCAGGAGCTGGGGTTAAACCTGCTCCCAGGTTAGCATGAGCCTTCTTTCCTGGGAGTTCACCAAAAGCAGGGCCAGGCCATGGTTTGGGCAATGCTCCCAATGACAATTTTGGGCCTGCCTTCCCAAGCCATTGCTTTCTTTCCATGTATTGGCTCCCTTCCACAGCGCCAAGAAGTTCTGTCCAGGCATGACTGAATGTGGGCCCTCCCTGAAGGAAGAGAAGCTCACAGTACACACAGCAGATGAATTTCTGCCATTTCACCACCAGTTCACAAATTTATGCTTGTCTCACAGCACCCATCTTGGTGTTCCTTTCAAATAGCAGAGCTGCTGAAGAGAGTCAGTGTTCTGAGAAATTTTTCATTTTTATGTGTGGTAAATGAGCACCTAGAACTTCCTCCATGTAGTGAAATCTTTCTAGTAGTGACATGGCATAGCTCATTTAGCATTTCATCAAATGAGCACTCATAATACTTACTACAAAAAACAGATTATGCTGATGACTTCTACTTATCTAAAGCAAATGCTCTGAAGAATTGCTAAGATTGCTGGAGCCTCCTAAGACCATGGCTTTTGTTTCCCAGAAACCACAGACTCGCCATATTTACCCCTTGGAGCACAGCGATGGTGCTGTCACATGTGCCTGCGTGGGGTGGCAGGGCTCACTGTCACCGTCCTGCTGCGTGCTGGTGAGAGAGGCTGTCTCCCACCTCATCACTGCACCACCTCCCTCCTGCTGCACCTGGACAGACGGACACAGGCACTAATGCCATGCTGGGTCCAGGCTTCTCCAGCTCCCATGGACATCAGCTCACAGTCCCAGCCTGAGAGCTCAGGTTGAGACCTGTCTTCATGGCTGAGCACACACTTGTTTGAGAAATGCTCTGGAACACAAGACAAGTTTGCTGTATTCAACTGAATTTTTAAGGAGCTGAGCTGTTTTCAATCCAGCTCACACACAGCTACGGACATCTTCAACCCATGCACTTTCTGATTCTGATAGAAATTCTCCCCCCTGCTATTTAGAAACAGACACAGGCACAAGGAGGTCAATACTATTGGGGGTCTGGCTTTAGATTTTTGGCATCAGAAACATGAATGAGCAGGGAAACAAAGACTATAGGAGATATATGGTAGAGATGTATCAGAGGTAAGGAAGAAAAAAGGTTGGGCAGATATCCAGGGGAACAGTCTGGAACACTGGCCCTTGCCCTGGTCTCTCAGTGATTCCTGGCAAGATGAAGGAGTACAGCACACACAAGAAGAATTTTTCCTAGAGCAATACAATGCAGTTATCACTGGAGTGTGTCTGCACCTCAGGGAAATGTACAGAGATTCAGACTACCCAAAAAGAAGATGTGTAAATCTGATGCCTCTTTCACAGCCCCACTGGGCTACTCCTGATACCCTACTGCAGTGTGCCATGCAGATGTGTATCCCCAAAACTTGGGGCAGCAAGGAGAAGTCTGCAGTCCTCAGCCGTGGGGGATGATAGGAAGCACAGATCTGTGGAATACTGAAATAGTGAAACATATTTTGGAGCTGCTAACTTATACAGCAACCATTCCTATCCCCACAGCAGCCAAATCCAAAGGAGTGCAAAAGCAGAATCGCACCAGTCTTATTCATTCACAGGGAGCAGAAACAAAATCTAAGCTTCAAACTCATGATTAAAAAAGGTTTTTAGAGTGGCAAGTAGACATGAACACTTGTGCCCAGAAAACAGTAGGCTGTTTGAATACCAATCTCTGTGGGAGATCCAATATGCCACTGAAAGAGCTGTTCATGAATGTCAAAAATAATGCCAGCACTGAAACAGTCCAATCTGCAATAATATTTCCTATTAGATATTTCACTGCAACAGCCAGAATTTTAATAAAGCATATGGCAATTTTTAGCTAATAATGGAAAAGGCATTTCTTGAATTTAGGGTACACCATACCTGTGGACTGGCAAACAGCTCACAGGAGGCAGTTTACCTTGTGGGCAGAGGGCATTGCATCTCTCTGGAATGGGAGCTCACTCCTCTGCAGCCTGGCAGGGGCCACCAGCAAGGACAGTTGGGACATCAGCCAGGGACATATCCTCCGTGGTGCTCAGACCAAGCCCCAGTGGCAGTGACTGCAAACCACCCCTGGGCTCTGTCCCTGGGGTTGTTTGTGGCCCAAGCCCAGGACCTGCCTCCTGGGTGTGCAGGAGCACAGATTTCCTCTTCCTCATCTTGTCTCTGTCAACATCCTTCCTGGGCACAGGGAGCATCTCAGTCACGTTCTTACTCACTTTTCCAATAAAATGTGGCCATGTTCACTAGCAACAGTTGTTTCCAGCTTCCCAACATTTGATGGCAGTTGTAGCAGTAAATGTTTGGAGGTTAAGGTGTATTTTCTAAATGTCCGATATTTATAGCCATGGAAAAATTCATTAATTGCCACATTCACCTAAAATGATTCACGGTTATAATTGGAGAAGAGCTTCCATATGAAAAATTAGGCCATACTGACCCATATTAACAAATTCAGTAAGCTACAACAAGCTGTTTGAATCTATTTACAATACTACTTTGGAAGCACTGCAAAAAATACTGACTGTTTAGTTAACTTAGGGTCCATTTTCTATCTATCTATACTTTTTTATCCATCTTGGTTGCTCTCTCTATATACGTGTAAAAAATATTCTGGTGAAATAAGCACATGTTTTTATTTGCTGGTGTATTGATAGCATGTGTTACTACTGTGGTTCATACACAAAAAATCCATTACTTCTAGTATGAATTAGGTGAATACTCAAGAGTCTCTGCAGCTCTCAGAGGAAAATTCTCTTCTACCTACCTTACAAATAAATGTGAGGCCTGGTACTCAACTTAGCAGAAAAATACAAATAGCAGAAAAACAAAACAAAACAAAACAAAAAAAAAACCCACCCCAAGAACAAGAAAAAAAAAAAAAAAGAAAAAAAACCCCACCAAACCAACAAAAAAAAAAAAAACCAAAAAAACAAAAATCAACAACAACAACAAACCCAAACAAAAATAAAAAAATCGAAACCAAAAAAGTATCTCTCTAACATGTTATTTATACACTTTATATACTGACTACCGGAAGAACTGAAATAACTGAAATTATTTTCACTAGCAACATATGTGTAATTTAATATCACCAGTGAAAATTAGAAGGAGCTAACCTGGCCAGGATAAACTCCAAGCACTTGTAATTTTTCCAGTTTTGAACACAAAAATGGGAGCTAAGCAGAATTCTTCTTCATCTCTGTAATGATTACAGCAGTCTTTTCTGGAGGAAAGGATAGAAAACCAAAACTGTGCGTGGGGGGAAAAAAATGAGTAGAGAGAAAATAAACACTCCCCCACTACCCTACTATCGAAGTTCTCTTGAATGGTTCCATTCTCAACCCAGTCCTGAAGCAAACAGCCATGTGCATAGCATGTCTGTCAGGGGTTACAGGATACAGTTCGTATTTCTTCACCTACTCTTACTCTGCACTATGGTGTTTCTGGGATCTCACTCCCCATCAGCTCCTTCTCTGCTTGGAACAAGGTCATAATGCACTGACCTTGTATCCTGCAAAACCAAAAACATCCCCTAGCTTGCTGTTGTATTTTTTGCCTTGAAATCTCCAGACTAGGTGAAAGTATTGAGAGTGTGTGACTCGTGATGACCTTTAGAGAAACTTTCCCCGTATTGCTGCCTCTTGCACTGAAACCAGAGTCATTCCTCCCACCTGATTTATGTTTCCCACTGCAAGCACAGCAGATGCATCCCAGACTGCTGAAGAAAGGACAAGCCTGAAGAGCACAATAAACTTTCAAGATATGGCATACATGGGCTCAGAAAAGCTCTTCTCTATGAGCCTGGCAGGCAGGGTACACAACATGCCAGCATCCTCACATACCTTTGGAAAGCAAAGGAAACAGTAATCCAGCTTTGTTTTCCCTGCATCTCCTACTCTGAATTTACACCTCAGTGAGAAGGAAGCTAATGGATTTGTGAAGGGCTCATGTGCTACTGTTTCTCCTATAGCTTGTGCAGCAGCATGGTTTGGATCTAGGGTCACCAGTGCTGCATGGAATTGGACACAAAAGCAGGATGCCAGAGGAGAGATAGGAGACACCTGCAGCATAAGCCAAGAGATGCTGGAGAGCAGCAAGAAAGGAAAAAGGTGATGGTAATTCAGACCGTAAATCAGTGACTAACTCAGAACACAGTTCACCTGCTTCCTGTGCCAGCACAGCCATTCCCTCTTTTCCCAGCGATGCTGTCTGCTTCAGCTGTTCCTCATGGGGCCCTTAAAGCTGAGTTAATTCTCACTAGTTCATCATACAGCCCTCTGCTTTCCTAAGGAGTCATGGGATCTGCTTTGCCAGCAATACATCTGTATAAAACAAAGTTCAGCACAGCCTGTGGTAATAACTACCCTTGCAATCACACCATAGCACCAAATGCTGGATAAGTGAAAGGATAATTCCATAAAAGCCTGAAAGTTAAATACATATTTTCTCATTAGCATTTAGCCAGTAGTCTCAGATCTAAACAACTCAAGAAGGCAATGCAGATGGAGCAGAGCGGCACTAGTGCAGTGACCCTGTGCTGGGCAGGGTGTCCCTGCTTGGGGGTCTCAGTATGTCATGGAGGGCTCCCTGAGACGGCACATTTGGAAAGGGGAGCTGTGCACCCCTGATCCTGGAACAGGCCACTTCTGAGACACCACCTTTGCCGTCTTAACAGAGAAATGTGGCTACCCAACCTGATGCTCTGTGTGACATGAGCATACTGCGTCTAGTGATAAGCCAGATATTTCAGTCCAAGCCCATCTCCATTAAAAAAAAAAATTCTGTTCATGACTTTACATTCATAAATACTCTCACAATGTCAAGGGATGGGGGGTTTTCATCAATTCATTAGATCTGCTCCCATGAATTATTTATATTCAGTGCTAAAAATGGTTCCGAAACATTACAAGAATTCAATATCAGTTTTCACAGTGGGATTTCATCATTTTAGCACTGTAGCATAATAGCCTAATGCAATACTAATACTAATACGATATGGTGCTAATAGGGTACAATGAGAGTTCTCTCTAATATGCAAACATTTCCATGTTGCATTATTATTTCTTTTAAGTTAATATGATATGGTGATAATATGATGAAATGAATTAGTTTCATATCATTGTTTGCATGAGTTGCGCATATTAAAAGAAAATTTTCCCCCCTCCCTTTGAATTCACTTGGAATGAGCTTGAAAATTTACCCTGTAGTTATTCTTATGCTAATGAGGCTGTTTAGTAGGAAACACTCCCGCTGTTGCTTAGCCAGCTGAAGAAAGAATAGGCGCATATCATCTCTTGCTGGAATAAGAATTTTCCTGGCCTGTTTTGAAAGCCTCTGTCCTAAACATGTTTACTTTAGCATTTCCCACTAGCTCATAGATTCATTGCATATTTATGCTAAGTTCTCTGGTCAACATTTATCAGGAGCACTTCTACATAAGTGGACACGTCTCCCAGCTCAGCTGCTGTGAGGGGCAAGGCACAGAGAGTCACATGCCTGCAGCCAGGGAGGTGACCGCATGCACAGGGCCATCCTGGCCTGTGTGGTCCAGGTCTGGTGTGTGCTGGGAAGAGATGGCAAGGCCACACCCAGGCTCCAGGGTCCGCCAGAGTCCTTTCATCCAGGTCTTGTGACATTTTGCCAAAGCCTGTGCTGTGCATGCATTGATGAAAAACCCAAGCTGGTGTAAGGGTTTTACTCTCTGCTCCACAAAGCAGAATATCTGCCAACCTTGGAGAGAAATCCCATCTGCTTTTTGGAAATGAGCTCTGTTCCCTGGCACATTATACTGATGTGGACCTCTTCGTTTCCCTGCTCTGGCAGCAGACCCTAAGCATCCTACAGATGCTTTGGCATTCTGTGTTGGACACAAGCTGCAGGGCTTGGGGCAGCCAAGAAGCCCTGTCCTGACACTTTGCAAGCCTTTTTCTAAGACACTTAGATGTGCAAACTGGCATGGCTATAATGGGAATTTATTTCGCCCTTTTCAGAGGGACTCACTGGAGTCTGTGCTTGTTAATAAATGAACATTGAAATCTTGAGGACTTCTCTTTGGGGGTGTTGTGGGGTTCCCATACAGGATGATTTGGGAGGACATTCATAACTAATTCAGCTAACATTAGCCTCTGCCTATTTTCTTCCCGACTTCTCTATGGAGACAGAAGACATCCCACAAGGTGGCTGAGAGCAACATTCTGGTCTGCCCCCACCCCAACTTTAACTTCATGTAGATTCAGGAATTGCCTTCAAATCCCGACAGATCCAGATTAACTGAATCTGAATTCAGACTCTATGACCATTAATTCACATGAAGCTATGCAAGAAAACTTTACACGAGAGGTTAACAGCACATGTACAACACAGAAAACTTCCCTGAATGTTACAGAGGTTTAAAATGTCATAAATAAAAGAGTCCAAAGTTTTTTTAATTATCAGATTTCCAAAGCTACTCTCCATAATTCCCTGTATAATCCAATCTTAAACTCAGAAGACACTCATGCAGATGACATTTCCTCTCTGTTTTGAATAGGGATTATTTTTTAAGAGGATAGAGAACCTGGAAATATTTCAATAGGTCTGATATTTAAAGCATATTTAAGGGCATTTATGTTTTAATCTTCTTACCTACTAAACTTTAAAGAGAACTGCAAGGAATTCAACGGTGAAAAAAATAATTAGACATTAGTTAGTAACATAAAATGCATAGATGATGGATCAGTTGATTCATGAACACGACATAAACAGGAATGATTGTCAGGGCACCACAGGACACCATGCTTTCTACCCTCTGGGAGTAAGGAGTCACATTGCTCACATCCTCTAGACACCCTGAATGTGTTCTACTGCTTATGGACTTTGGCTGCACTCTTGGCAACAGGGTGAGCCAAAAGCAGTGACCCAAATCACCAGGTTTGTTATAAATGAGCAGATGAGAGGAATCTTTGCCAGGAAGAGAGGGCAGAGACAGATGAATAATTCTCATAGCTTTCATTCTGCATTTTCTAGCCTGAACACAACATAGCGCCATCCAAGATCTCTCCAGGGATGACTACTTGTATTAAACAAATCTCACAGAAAATTATACAAAGTAAATCCTGTTGGTTTTCTAAACTTTTGAGTTTTAGAAACAAAGGCTTATTTTAAGCGTACAGGTTCAGCCGTGCTGCCTTAGGGCTGCTGCGAGTCGGGTGGCGATGAGTTACACCTGGTGCTGGTGCTGATCTCCCTAAACTTTACACATACTCATTTGCTGTTTCAGTCCTGAAAGAGCCTGCAGACAACTTCCTGCTTGTTTTTCTTCTCACACTCTGCCTAACCCCAGGAGCAAGGAGCTACTTCGTTAGGAGTAAAGGTATTAATTAGCAGTGAACCTGTTTAACCCCCGTGCTCTTTTATGCAGCTTCATAATGAATTCCAAACAACCCTGAGTTGTAACATGACTACTATTTTCCCATATTAGAGCAGATACTCATTCTCTTGAAATCAGAGGCAGTGGTCTAGCAAACACCTCTTTCCAAGGGGCCCACAGAGCTGTTGTCCACTGCAACTTGCCCACAGAAGGATGGGTGTATTCCCAAGTAGGACTGACCACATATGGCACTCCTGCAGCATTCCTCCAGCTTTCTGATGCTGTGCCCTAAGCCAGCATCAAAGGGGAGGACTAAAGGAGTAGTGATAAACCGTGAATAAAAACTGTTTACCTTGTTTCCAGCTTCTCACAAAGAATCACTTACCTTAGTGAGGTGTTGTTAAATTAACAAGTTTCTAGAGGTCCTAGCCAACATATGCTCCGTGCTGTCCCTCCATGCAGAGCGCCATGTCTGCTGGTGGCAGTGCATGGCATGGCCACCACTGTGGGCACACCTCCTGGAGAACCTCACCCCTGCACCCAGGCCACAGGGTCAGTCAGTGGTCATGCTAGTTAGGAGGCCCAGGAAGATCTTTGTTGAGTTGCAGCTTTTCAATCTCTGTAATATCAGGAATAACTGATTTCAGCTGTTTATTTCACTGAACAGGACCTAGCATGGCCACAGACATGCACCTGCTTTAATCTCTCTCTCTGTTTAAGGAAACTTAATATTGATGTGCCAGGATTCACATGTGGCTGTCTGAGCAGTCACCTCAGATGGACCATCGTAAAATACGTGTTAGAAAAGCCACATTTTAAAGATTTGGATGCCTACTTATTTCTACATTAAAAGAACTGATTTTGCAAAACCTCCCTGTGTGGCCCAGACAAATTGATGTGATTACTTTCAGCTATCAGTGGGAACAAATAGGTCTTATGCAACTTAAGCACAATAAGCCTGGCCATTATTCTATTCTGAAAAATCAAAGATTTCTTAGTGTTACCATTACTATTGCTCTGTTACTTGTGGAAAACAATTCCAACTATCAGGAAATAATTATGAACAAAGTCCAGTTAATTATACAAGACATCTCAGCTGCCCTAATTAAGGATTGGTTCAATACTGTTCACTTGGTAATTTTTTTTTTAATTGTGAATAGATTTAGTAGAAGCCTGGCTGATAAACAAATAATGAGATTGGTGGTCCAGAAGGAATTTGATTAATAAAATTATTCACCAATTATTTATTTCCTCTGGTTTTTATCATTTTTCGTTCTGCCTTAGAACAGGAATAGGAGAGGGACTGCACTGATTGTTTTCAATGCCTGTGTTCTTTCCTGTCACAAACATTCTACAATCCTGAGCCTGAGGATTAAAGTTTTATTCGCGCAACCATGATAAAATGGGGTAGCAACTCAAAATCAAGAATACACTAAGTCCCTGATGCAGTCATATTCAGGTAGATTCCTGCATCCATAGAAGCCTTACAGACTTTGCTGCAAGTACTCACCTTGCATAAATACAATGTTTATAGACCTTGTACTCAACCATGAGAAAACACTCAGGGCTGGTAAAAACCAAAATAGGCAAGCTATAGATCTGATCCCACAGCAGATCTCCCCCCATTTCCCCAGGGGAATTTACATAGCACCTGTTGACCTCCAAGTGTAGTGTCCCAAGTCCAGAAACAGGTCACAAAAAGGAGAAATCGAGGCCAGCTGCCATGGCTGCAGAGGTGAGCCCCCAAGGGTGCCCAGAGGATCTCGGCAGCGCCGTGCTTGGAGTGAGGAGTGGGCACATGGGCTGGTCACACAGGCAGGGCCAGAGGGGGGCACTGGGGGAAGGAGAAAGAGCTTCTGGTTTAAATGTCTGTGGCTGAGTCCCAACAAATCCTTGTGTTTTACCCCCAGACCAACAATGGATGACTGCAGTTTAAACAGGAAAACAGCTTTACATATGTTTTAAACTACAGTCTGTTAGCCTCATATTTTAATATGAAACTGAAGCAATTTACTTCCTTTTTAAAGGATTACAGAAGGAGCTCAAGCATAATGCTTCTACTCTTGTATGATCAATACCTTTAACACACTTATAAATTATTAATATTCTGCTCACAAAATTAACCACCTCTGAAGACACACAATTGCTCAATACTCAAAAGAAAAAACGTTTAAGGAAGTAAAATGTTTCTTTGCATTTTTAGATGTTTCTAGTAGCTTGCTATGTAGACGAAAAGCTACAGTGTTTATTATTCAATGTATTATATGAATTCTAATTTTCTTACTAGTTTGTCTTCCTTCTGTGGCACCATAAAGGGATTTGGCATATGACTGTTTAATCAGTCAAAAGCCCATACCATGAGGGCTGTCTCATTACATTCTTCCTAGAAATGAATCTGTTTTCCAGATGGGAAGGTTTTGGGTAAGAGGAAGGGGCTGAGCTGATTCAGGAGGTGGCATAAGTCAATATTATTCAGGATTGGTGCATGCAACATTACATAATATTCCCTGTGCTATCACCACAGTGCTCCTGCTGACATCTCTTCACCAATGTCGTTAAGTATCCTAAAGAGAACATACATCTTCCTATTAATTAATATCATGTGCGGTATTCACTTAGTTGCATTTCATTAGCTGAATTATAAAATTAAAAAATAATCTTCCAAAATATGTCTCATTTTTAAAATTCATGTCTCATTTTCTGAATGAAGAAGTACAGAGATCTCAAATCTCTGCCTAGGGACCACAAAATTTCAGTGCAATTCTGAATCCATTTTTCTTTTTCCAAGTGCTACTCTATGTGTTCTAATAAATCTAAACTAGAATATCTTGGCCAAAATGAACAGCTAGTATCAAACTCTACAGCCTACAAAGTTTTGGCAGAGGGAGAGCAAATGTGCTCCCACAGAGGAATCAGCAGCTCAGAGCATCACTTTTTGTCTCAGAGGCTCAAGGAATATTGCAGGCAGTAGAAGGATTACAGGGCTCTCCTTTCCATCTTGTAGCTCTCTGGAACCTATACTTGTACCACATTATCCTTGATTTAATGAAAATGAATTAGTTTGATAAATGTATTTTTATCTAAACAAGAAGTAATTATTTGATCTAATATATTCAAGGCAAAATTTTTAGATCTATGCTTAACAATCCTGAGATAACATAGCTCATTTTTGGTAAAAACAAAACAAAGAAAACCTCACTTGGTCTTTTACACATCTACTCCAGGACTGAGCAGACCCCTAGTTGCTACCAGTGGCAAGAAGTACAAACTTTAAGCTCTGAAAGTGATCCCTTCCATGAAGTCCAAGCCTATGGCCATGGGAGAGGTGTCCTTCCTGTGACAAGAGCTTTCAATCCATAGGTGTTCCAGCCAGTTACACTGACTTTGTGGGGTAATGGTCAGTGGGTTTTGGGTGGTGGTTTTTGTTTGGTTTTTTTGCTTGTTTTGTTTTGGTGATCATTTTGTCAGTCAGAAGTACCAGAAAGGTTTGAAACTATGAGACAACAAAAGCACTCCCAGATTTTTCCGTTACGAACTATAAGCCAGCCTTAAGGAGATGCTTTATTTACCTTTCATGGATGCTTGGAGCTTACCCTTGTTTGCTTAGTTTGTGCCAATGCTGGGAAACCTCTGAGCAACATAATTTCAAAGGTTCTCTGGCTCTTTACAATAATTTCCTTAAAAATCATGAATGTATATCTGAAAACAAACGCTGGATTTCAGCAACCTCTTGTGTAGCCTAGTAAAATAGCAGGAAGAATAACATATAATTAACCAGATTGACTTCTCCAACTCCAGTGTGTTACAGCCTTTATCATTACAAATTTTAATAGATATTGTGATGTTACAGTGTTTAAACTCATGCATTTCTTTTTTTGAAGTCTAGAGGCAGAAAAAATAGCTGCCAACACAGCCAGAAAGTCCCGACAGACTTACAAGCAAGAAGCTCTATCACTAGTGTGAATGCTAAAGAAGTGGCTGTCTTTATACAATTAAAGTTCAAGGTTGCATCTATAATAGGCTTTTCAGCTGTATTTGAAAGTAATTTAAATTGTTACTCACCCTTAACCTTGTTAGAGATGCATGGTGTTGAGTATGTAAAGCAGAACAGACTGAAAGGGTTCTAATACATTTACTGAAGGAAGAGAGACTTGTAGCTAGAGACAATATTGTGAAGGGAAGCTACAGGGGTTTGGAAAAGCTGCTTTTTGTGAGAGTACATTTCTCTTAAAGCATCTGAATTATTGTTAGGAGATAATTCTTTGGAGAGGCAGTCATGGTCATTTACCAGTTTTGAAAAGATGTTTCTTTGCCATCCAGCCAAGAAATTAAGCAATTTAGACTTGGTTAGGGATGAAATGGTTCCTTCTGTTTCAGTCCAACTCTGGTAAGGATATGGGACAAGATTTGCTTTCAGTAATTCACATAGTTTAAGAAAAAAGAAAGAAAGGAGAAAAAAAAGCTGTGATTACCAACTGGTGTTCTCCATAACAGCCTCTGGGCCTAGAATTGCAGCGACTTCTTCCAGGCATCTTCAGGAGCTCCTGTGGAACAGTGATATGATTTGAGTTGTTTTCACTTTGATTACTGGATGTTTCTCACAGTGTTCATCAAATACTAAGTCATGTGGGAGCTCTAAGCCCCACAATAGAGTGATCAAGATCCCACTCTGTTTCAGAAATTACAGAAAAGGAGGCAAAAAAGAGGAAAAGCAGAAGGGAAAAGGGAAATGCCAGCAGGCCAGCCTAGTAATTTAGAGTGGCACAAAGAAAACAAGAAAAGAGAAAGAGGGCATTGAATAGGTAATATTAAGTAATGGCATGATGTCCAAATATTTGCAATGTTGGCTTCCATGCACATGGCAAAGTCATGTTTCCCATTACAGAATAATGGCAGGGCACAACCCTGTGAATCAGCTGCAGTCCACTCTGGCTCTTTTCACCATTGAAATACTTCTGTGGCAGTTCTGCAAATTCCACTGTCCAAGTTTTCACTTTCAGGAGATGCTGAAATGTCATCTCTTGAAATTTGAAAATGTCATTTAAAAGGTACACTTTACTCTACACTGCTCTTTTCATTTAGAGAATCTGAAAAGGAATGGAGATATTTGAATTTCTAAAGGGTTATTCTCACATTTCCAAGAAAGTCAAGAATTCCAAAAACCCTGTTACACCTGTGTACATTTTTCATTGTACTCATCACATGGCTTTTAAGCATTGCCAAAGCTCTTGAATACTTTGTGACTGACCACAACACTCAATAAGCCTCCTGTATGCTTATGTTTTTAAAATAAGAGGTCAAACCTTTCGAGATTTGATTGTTCCTAAAGAAGCTTCTGTCACACAAATCATAGACCCAACATAGCCTGTCAGATGCAGGTTCACCAAAGAGACCTTGTGGCTGTGTGTACTCTAGTGATACACACAATGTTACTACCACAAACTGATACTTGACTGCAGTCCTTACTGGCCTATGAATTTCACCACAAAGAACAGTTGTTTGTTGGTTTTTGTTTTTTTTTAACAGATGTGTATGAGGCTACAGGTTCCTGAATTCATAAATTGTAAACTATATTAAATACACTGAAAATTGACTGATTATGATTGCTGCTCTTCTAGGCTAATTTCTCTTCTAAACCATGATATGAAAATTCTGGGTAATGGGCTCGTGACAAGACTAAACAGGGGTAATAGCAGACTTAATCAAGAAAACGAATGGGATTCATTAAAAGCTGGCACTCAGCGGATAATCTTTGGAGAGTTCTAACCTCAATCTACATGTCCCCATCAAAAATGAAGGAAAAAAAAGATCTTCAGCCGATTTTATCTTGGGCTGTTGAGCCAATTCAATGGAAATTCATAGTGGAAAAATATTAGAAACAGTTAAATCCAAACTCCCTGCTCCAGGTTTTGGAAGGTGTATCCTCCTTCCAACTCTTTTTATACTCTATCACAGAACTCACAGTAAAACATTAACTAGAATTTTCTTCATGCAGTTGAAAAGACAGCTGTAGTTTTCACAACTACCTTTAACAAGTAATTTAAGATAATGCCACAGTACTAGAAGCATTTCTTGGAAAATACTACTAAGAATATATATACACACATATATATATATCGTACCCGTCTTTCATGTATGTATTATATACAAAGCCTATAAAGCCTATATATTTATAGATAGGTTGAGTACAGAGACATCCATGCACCTACCGTGCATTGTGCACTTTTGCAAGCTGAAAGCTAGAAATGGAAGCCAAATGCTACTCCAAGTTTCAGAAATACTCTATCTATAATGAATGAAGCCAATTCCTAAATATAAATATCTTCAAAATTCAGTGTTAATTCTGCAGCTTAGCCACCCATAGAAAGGAAGAAAACTTAGAAGTTATTACTCCCCTCCAACCGCTACTATCTTGTTAAAATATACATAGAATTACCAGATAAACAGATAACTTCCACAAATCAGTATCTAAGTATTTCTTTAGCCAATATCATAGTATCAAAAAATAAGTAGTAAAACAACAACTGAATTGCAAGGACTACATGTCCAGCTGTGATCCTCTTTGAGTTTAAGAGCAAGAAGAAAATAAATATGTTTCAGACTTTCTTTTATTCATTTCTCTTAGAAATGTAAATGCACGGCAACTGCTGTCCCTGAAATCTATGTAACCAACCTGAGCTGTCTGGGGGCCAAATGAAGACTTCACTGATGCATCAAAGACTTTTGATGGTTTGGGGAGGTTTGGGAGCAGGAGTTGATAAGTGTATTTAATCTGGTTTGTAATTTCCCCTCTTTGCAAAGACACTTTTGCTTATTGCTAGCAGCTCAAGTACCACTGCTAAAATCCAGGATTAGCTACCTTCTCTTTCCTGCACTTGAAGAAAACCTGACACACAGTTTATTTGCTCTCATTTGGTTCACTAATTCTGTGTTCTGCAAAAGCTTATTTACTCTCACTACCACCTCCTAATTACTTTAGGGGAGTCATATTGTTTTGTCATTATGTTCTTCTAACTCTGTCCTGAGCAGGACATATATTCTGTTAAAGTCTCCAAATTCTTTTCAGGTGGCTGCATCCCTTACAGCGTGTGGCCTTACACAGTGTCTAAATTTGCTACGGCAATTTGAGCATTATCTGTCTGCTAATTAATGTCCTATAATAATTCTGATCTTTAAAAATTGTCTTCTAGCACTGCTGTTTCACAGGCCAGCTGTGCATATGTTTTTTCTTTTTCCTTTTTTTTTTTTTTGTCTTGTGAAATTTTTCCACCTACAACTTCTGCTGTCAGAGAAGTCCCAGCTCACTTAAGTGTTGCCGACAGAAGCTGGAAATAGCCATGGCTAAAATTTTGAGGTTTGGTTTGAGGATTGTTTTTTTTAATTCCATTTGCTTTGAAGGCTTGATTATCTCACCTCTTCTTGCAAAAAACAGTCAGAAAGAGGAGCTGTTTGCAGCATCAGGCATGCTGGAAGCTGGCTCCTTGACAAGTCACATTCACACACAAGCTCTTCCTGACCAAGTCATTAGGTCCAAACATGTGGAGATCAAGATCAAAAAAGGTAATGAACACCTGAAAGCTGTGGGTGAGCAACAGAGAATCCATGCTTAAGTTCATTTGGTGCACAAGAACCACTACTAATATCCCCAGCTTTCAGGGATGGCCTCGATGCTCAAATTCAGGACACATTTATGGGACATAGAGAGTGCTCCAGCTCTAAGAGACAACCCTTCTGCTTCTGTGACCACGTATGCAACCCTTCTGTGGATTCTGCTGTTGACTAGCCAGTATCCTTCCCTGATGAATATTAACAATATGGGGATGGCTGCAAAAGGTTTATTACTTAAGAATATAATGACTCTCCTTTGCAGTGAAGTCATTTGGGGGGATACAGATGTGCATGCCACAGCTCATGCTCCTGTAATTACAAGGATATCTGATAACACAACCAGCCTTATTAGAAACTTTTTTATATTTTTGGGATTAATCCAGAAAAGGGAAACAATGTGCCAAATCAGAAACCCCAGTAACAGTGCTCACTGTGATCCCAGCAGAGGAAAGGCTGTGCTTACACCTTCCCTTCTCAATATTCATTCTGAAAAAGAGGGTCCAGAATAATAATCTGCCTTTCTTAGTAAGTTTGTAGGCAGCCCGTTTAGCTGACTGCTGAACACCACTCCGCGTGAGCAGACTCACCTTACACCTGTTTTACACATGGTGAAACACATGGAATAGAAGGGCAAGGGACTTAGTGAGGCTGGGAAGAGCTCATGTCTTGGAGCTGAGGGAAGGCAGCAGGCACCAGTGCCACTGTGCCAGGGCTGTACCCTGAGGCAGACCCAGAGGGGACACTGGCACGTGGCCTGTCCCTGTGGGGTAGCAGCAGTGCTGCCCACCGACCAGGAATCTGCTAGCAGCCATCAGGTCCTTTTGTGCCCGTTAGACAACATTTCTCTCTATAATCACCAGCTGCGTTGAGGTCTTTCCAAACAACAGAACAGCTGGAGCCAATGTTTTCACACATTGCAAAAAAAGAAGCAGGGGAGACTGGCATAAGGGACAAGGATATCTGCAGGGGAAAATTACCGTTTAAGAAAAAAATGCAAAAAATATATCACCCCCACGATGAAGTTTTGTATGCATTTGTGTTGTCAAGGTCATAAACTCAAAAAGAGATGCAAACTTTGTTTGTTACAAAAAAAACATTTTTTTTTTTAAACTTCCAAAACCATGGTGAGGATTTTCTCATAGTCCTGCAAAGCCATCCTTTATGAACCCAACATCAGGGGTTTCCTGTTATGCAGTTACAAAAGCAGTGGGGATTTTAAAGGGTTTTGCTTGTCACACCACCAGGATTCAGTGAATTATCTGAGGCGTGTTTTGCAGCTGTCAGAAATCTGTACCTCTATGACATAGCACAAAACAGAGAAGAGCTGTCCATAAGAGAGAGCTACAACTGCATTCACCTGAGAACAGAGAGGGCATGTGGATAAAAAGAGAAATATTCCAAAACATGTCACCAAAAAAGACAGCAAAGGATGTTGACCCTTTCTGTATTTTCACTAAGGATGTCAACGTGTTATCAAAGCTTAAGGAACAGAAACAGTCCCTTCGTACTCCCAAGGTATTTCTATGCTTTTGTTACCCATCATGAACACAGTTATCTAAAACCACAATGAATGGGAACATGCATACACGTGTCATACATCAAACTTTACCTGGACAGGTTTTTGGGGTGTTATAAAGACTTTATTTCTTCAAAATTCTTTAGTATAGGTGCAAAATGCCTCTACCAGGTAAAGTCAATAAACCTCATTATCAAGATACTGTGTAGGCAAAAAAAAAAAAATCTTGTCACAGAAACATCAAGATAGGAAAGATGGTACTGACAGAGAGATACTGTGTTGGCAAAACTACCTTGGGCTGATTCCAATAGATACACAAGAGGTATTTTACCCAGTTCCATCAATACACAGTGCAGCATACTCAAGAGGAAGAGGGGAGAGCATTGACTGTAACACTCACCCACCGGATGCAATCAGATCTCTGATAATCAGACACTTGCTCTGTTCATTGGCTACGGGAGACAAAGTAAACAAATAACAGAAAAGATGAAACCAATGTGAGAAACACCAGGAAAAGCAAAGACAAAAATGTTGAAGTTCTGACCTTGTCGATTGTGTGTCTCCCACCATGGCTGCATTTACCAATGAAAAATCTCTGCTGTCACAAATCCCAGACCTTCATTAGACTTCCAGATTCTCTGGTTTCCAGGACATTCCTGTTTTACTCAGTTTGCACAAAAAAGTTGCATGGCCAGTTGTGAGCCCTTGTTTGCACTCACAAAGAGATGCCAGAATGATCAACCACATGAAAGGACTCTACAGTTGCACAAAGACACTGAGCCAAAAGGACAAAGAGCACACACACCTTTCAGCAGTTCCTCATCTAAGGTGCAAGAGGAACACAGGTATACAAGAACACTGCAAAGTACAGAACATGCCAAGCTTTGGACTGCTTACTTCATGGAAGTAAGATGAAGATTATCTATACCCCAGCCAAAACGAGCACACAAGGCCAAAGACTGCGGCCAGGCTTGATCACAACTGTTGCTGGTATTTCTCCATCCTGCAAACAGACCACAAATGGATAGTAACACAGATGATTAATAACAAACTCCTAGACTAATCTGGAGAATGAGTGCTGATCTCAGAAGCACAAAGACTTTCATCCATGCTGCTTTGGAGAAAGGTGGGATATAACATAGACCTGATCCTGCTAAGACTTCCATGAGCAACTCTGATCTCCTGCATAGGTCTCACACTTACATGAACAGATGTATTCACAAATATTTGCGGTTATCAAACACAAAAAAACCCAAAACATCTAAATGTGTCACATATATTCCAAAGAAACATCTTTAGTGTAGCAAAACAAAACAAAAAACAACAACAACAACAAAAAACCCAAAAAAAACCAACAACCCTCAAACTATTTGAATATGAATCTTTAAGTTGCTCTGTAGTGTGTGGTTTTGAGGGGCAGGATCACAAAGCCTACTAGATACGAGTAAAACTGAAGTTGGTGCATTAAATACATTGGGGTTTGTGGGGGTTACAAGGTGAAGTGTTTAGCCATTTTTCCAGAGTAGGGGAATAGCAGAGTGCTGAAACCTGAAGTAAAGGGGACTGAAGCCAACAAGTTGTTATCCTGAAGCCAGGGATAATCCATCAGCATGTCCTTGTGGTAGCAGGGTCCCTGCCTAGTGTTCCCCTCCACACAGGCAGGAGGTGCCTGTTGGCCTCACTATTCATTTGTCCTTGGGGTGACAATGGCAGATGTTGAGATCTGCTGTTCTCCAGCAAAGCTTTAGTAAATTATTAATTTTCTCTGCCTTCAGTTTCCTACCTTTGGACACCCTGATAGCTTAAATAAGTAAACCCAAGGCTCTCTTGAGAGCAGGGAGAGGCTGGAAGGAAGCAGACTCCTGCCTGTCTGACAGCTTTGCAAACGTTCCCCTGGTTTTCCTGCCTGTAGTCAGAGGGGGATGAAGAAGGGGAAAGAGATGAAGTTGTCCTTTGACATTTTACATCCAAGCCTTACTGAGATAACATTTATGGATAATTTTTCCCAGCAGGCGTTAGATATTTCTTGTGAGCATTTAACAGTGAAACATCATTAAGTAATGACTGGCAAAAGTAATTTGTTACAAAATTTTTTGGAGGGGTGGAACCAAGACAAATTAACCTTAGGATTTTAAATACAAAGACAAGTTCTCTTTGTACTAATCCTATTACTGTGGATATCTTTTCTAGCTTACTTGAAAGGAGATTCACTTGGGCTGAACTTACTGTAATGCATTCAAGATGCCTTTTCTCCAACTTTTAAAGAGAAGCAACTGCAAGCAATTACTATTAAAAATATTTTAAGGGTATCAAAACTATTCCTTTCAAAAGATGCTTTTCCAGTACGATTAAATAATTTTTTCATTTTTTTAAAAATACAATTCAAATAACAGAACTAATCCTATCATTCTGTAAATTGTAGCATCGTGAAGAACAAATACAACTTCCATATTTTAAAGTTCTACTTATTGATCTCAGAACACTGCCATCTCAAAAATCATGTGTGTGTGGGAGTGTTGTTTCAGAGTTTGGGGTTTTTTTAATTGTCGCTGAAGAGGCAAATTTGCTCACACACGGAGCTGCTGAATCTCTCCCAGAGAATAGTGGTAGCCTGAGCCCACTCTCAGTGTGGCACCCTGTGAGCAGAGCAGCTCTCATAGCTGGTACCAGCGGTTTGGATGGGAAACACATGTTCTGATAGCTGCAGAGCTTTCATCTTCAGGGGGAACAGGCTCAGCCTTGCTCCACACCTGCCCTTCATGCTCACCTCTCACTGCCCAGCTTTTTTTCCTTTCCCTCCTCTTTCTGTTGCATTGGTGCTTTCTTATTGCCCCCTTTCCCATTCCTCCTCTCTCAACATGGCCAGGCCATGTGCTGCCATAATGCCCATGACACGCTCTCCTGTCCTGCTGCCCATTTTGAGTAGGAGGTCCGCAGTAGAGCCGTGCCATGGCCAGTGACAGTCCAACCAGCTCTCATGGGTGCATTCCCCCTCTGAAGCCGGGGAAGTCTATCAGCATCCCTGTAAGACTGTGAGGCTCCTGAGTTGCTGTCGTACAGTGTTTTGTTTTATAATGGCTCCATTTCACACTCCAATGCAGCTGACTTAACCTACTGTATTTCACTTTTCTTAATTAGATTTTGCTCGTTATTTCTGAGCCCCTGCAAAAGCTGAAGCAGCACTGCACACTGCTGCCATGGCTGCTCTCCGTGGTAAAGCAGCCCCAGGGCTGGATCCTGGGCTGCACCCACACAAACTGAAAGAAAGAAATGTGTGTTTTATGCCAGGGAAGGAGGTGTGCAGCTCAGGAGCTCGATAAACCAACAGCCAGGGGCACTGGAAGAGGAGAGCACTCGCTCAGCTGCTGCACTTGTGAGTCCCGTGGTCTCCATCCCCATCCCACACACCAGGCACCCTACTCCTGCCCCTGCTCTGAGCACACCTACTCCCATATTCTCTTCCTCCTTCCTGCTCTTCCTGCTTCTCTCTCACTCTGAATATAAGGGAGTATTTGTTAGAGGAGTGAATTATCTGATAGTTATCTCTGACTCCAAGGCCTGTAGGTGCAAAATACAGCTCCTGAAGCCCCTGGACTTGTAGGAATTTGTAGCAGTAGATTGACAGGAAGTTTTTCTGCAGGTTGTTTATATTATTGTAAGCTGCTTAGGAGGAAAGCTTTAACAGAACACTAGATAAAAAGAAAATGGGTTTTAAAACCTCCAGTCACTCTTTTTTCTTAACTTGTTCTTGAACAAATAAATGTGAGCCCTGGGAAAGTACCTGGAGGCGCTTTCACAAGAAACTAGCACAGAACACAGCAGAATGCAATGGGCAAAACACCCTCTGCTTGGCATTTGGCAACAAAAAACCCCACTGAAAACCTGGGAGAAGAGCAGGACCTAGGCAGTGAGGTCAGACTATGAATGCAGGCACTTGGGCATGTGAATAAATAAATGGTCCTCACTTTTTCTACCGGTAAGATCCCATATCCTGCAGTATCACATATCTTAATAGCTATTGATTTTTCTATATTCTGCCCACAGCTAGAGCAAAATTTCATTCAAATGAAAAACTCACGAATGTGCTGGCAGTTATCCTGGGTGAAGGAAAGACAAAGGGTTGGAAAACAGAACATTAAACAGAATATTCCTTTTAGCATTATGCAGAGGTCCCACTCAGCAAAGAAGGACCATCAGCAATCCTAATGAACATTATTTCAGATTAAGGACAGACATAGAACAGTTGTCTCTCATCTACAGCAATACTGAACTGACACCTTTTGGGGGACAACTGTATGTCTTTCAGTCACTTAATACATCCTTATCTACCCCAAGGGCTTGCCCTATCAAGAGAAGGGCAGCACAATAAGTAACAAAATCTCCCTGGTGGTGCCATATGGCAGCCTGTGCTGATGCCTTCCCCCGTCATCCTGAGCAGAGGAGGAGTTCAGAGCCCATGGGAACAGTCTCCCTGATGGTCAATCCAGGAAGTCCAATGTAAATACGGGTTTGCTGTCAGGAAAAAAACAGGATCATTTCTTGGGATTCATGGCAATCCAGGGGAACTGAAACCTTCACATGGAAGAGAAATGATAATCAAGTAGTGATTCAGCCTGTACCATTGGATGATACCAAAGAATAAAGCAGTCTGAAAAACAGTCCCAATCCTGTGGTTTTCAAGTGGTGAACACAGGGGAAAAAGTGATTTTCTCCTTCAGCATTGATGGTTAATAGGGGCAGACCAAGCAGGTTTACTTTAAAGTGCCTGTCTTCAGTTTGGAGGACAAAAGTTTTCTCCAGGCAGAGAGAAGATATCAGTTGGCCTAAGTCAAGTCTCAGCAGGAAGTTTCCCTGCAAAATACAGAATTTAAATCAGTTATTTGCATTTCTAGTATCTAAAGAGGATACTAAGAGGGAGAGAGAAAGAGAAACCTGGGAACAGCAGGCAGCTTCCTTGGAAGGGAACTACAAACACAACAGTGAAAGGGCAGCTGAGTTCCTGTGCAAAACATGGTATAAAGCCTGGCAGTTCTCAATGGTAAAAATAACTCAGAGCAAAATCACACCTCATAGCAAACTGAGCAGCAGTAATTCAGAGTGTACTCAACAGAAGAGTACATTTCTTTAGTATATCCTGTCGTATTTTAGCATATTAGTTGCTGTGTAATAGCAGGCTATTTCCTTATTGGAAATAGTTAGTGTAGAAAATTAAGATTGACTAATCAAGCTCTTAGTCATTTTTCACGGGGAAGAAGGCAGGTATGAGATAGCTTTTAGTGCCACTCTGTTAATCCAGGTAACAGGAATGAGTGCTAAAATGACCTGCAATGTTGTGGCAGCAGTGACCATTCTTTGTTCCCATGCACAAGACAGTTGAACACATTAATTCCAGTGGTCTTTGGGATGCTGTTTGCTGTGCTGCAGAAGGGAAGGCCAAGTAACTATGGAGAAGCAGAGAAGAGATGCAAGAGTGAATAGGAGCACAAAATGTGTGGTGAAGATGGAGATGCAGGGAGCTAGAGAAGGGCTTGTGCTGGAAAGGGAAAGCTGTTGCAAACTCAGGAGAAGGCAAAGCTTTTTGTCCTGCTATGCTGTCTTGCTTAGCTGGAGACTTGGAAGTTTACTATCTATAATAGTAAATCTTGTTTTCCAGGTAGTGGCACATGAGGGCTAAGAGCTGCAAGAAAAGGGAAGGGATCCTGTGTTGCTGGATCTCAGGTCTACAGATGTAGCCCACAAATACAAGATTGGAGGTTGGGATTAAAGTCCCAGGAGGACATCATTCCATGATGATGCAGTTGAGAGGGATAGTTGAACAGAAGGGTAAACTGCAAACACCTGTGTTAGCAGTTTACACTGAAAACTTTGATCCCTGCAGAAAAGGTAAGTAAACTTCAGAATCATTGATCCCTATCATACCCATCCACTTCAGCTCCATCTATCAGTCTAGCTGTCAGTGCTTGGGAAAGAGTCCGCTTCCTTCAAAGCGACAGCACAACAAGTAAATCACTGCTTCTGGGCAGGTGTGAGGAGGGAGTCAGTTGTGTCCTGGGAGGTGCCTTCTTCTCAGGCACCCTCCAGCCTCCAGGATCAAACAGGAGGCATCAGGGGAGGCGATGGCTGTTTTTCCTGGCTTTGTCCTTTGTGCTGGTGTGAGAACAACCTTTTGACACCTGTATGGGTACAGGTGGCTCCATGCTTTCTCTGGCAGTGGCCCCAAAGAAGCACCTGAAAATAAACTGACCTTTTGATTATACACAGCCAACTTGCCTGCTCTTTTAGCTGCTGCTGTTGAGTTTTCCTAAGCAATCTCTAAACATAAAATAGGAGTGATTTTAAAAGAAAATGGGTTCATCAGGTCAGTGGTAGTGTAATTCTGGAAGGGGTATGAAAGTGAGGAAGTAATGATAATGCATGAATTGAAGGGCTGATATAATTTGCCACAGCTGCATTGAGGTAAGAAATTGTAAATAAAACTTCCTGTCTGGATGGGACATAATGAGTTCCCTACCTTTTAACAGTGCCTGCAAAATAAATTAAAAGAAAACACATACTGCCTTCCTTTGCTTGCAGATAGTATCTGTCTATTAACGTAAAAGTAACAGTGACAGAGAATACTGCTTCTGCACAACAATACTAGCATTAACTCCAAAATTCTGGCCACTGCCCAGAGATGAAGAAAGTAGGGGGACTGACACTGGCATGGGAATAAAGTGATCTGAAATTGCCACTGACAGTAAAATAGGGAGAGTGATGGACAGTGGAGGTTTGTCCCTAACTTTCATGTAGCCTTTCTTGTGTTGGAAGGAACAGTGATTTTAGGGAGGGAGAGGATATTTGAAGGCAATTATTGTTTCTGTGAAAGAGGTATTATTAGTGGTAGTTAACTGCAGCCACTGCTTTTATAACTTCCTAGTGCTTCAGTACAGACACTGTCTTTGCTGCTCTGAAATTTCAGAGTGGACTTGCAGGTGCAAGAAACCCAAGAACAGAAAGGGAACAGTAGTGGAAAAAATCAGTGATGTGAGTAGGATTCCCAATAAAAATGTCCATAGCCAAAAGGGATGGAGCCGAACAAGCTCACTAAAGGGAACACAACAACTAAGTTTCTGGAATGCACAATCATTAGACAACACCTCTTATAAAACTGTGTGAAGATGTCCTTTTACCTAGCTGGTTATTCAGATGTCACACCAAGTTTCTGTGAACAGGGATATGGTTAAAAGCAAGCAAACAAGGAAATAAAAAAAAAAAAAAAAGAAGAAGGAAAAAAAGACTGATTTTTACCTACACACAACAGGACTCTGCATAGTTGCTTCTAATTCCCTTAAACGTCACCACAGGCAGGGACCCTATGTCAACCTACTGATCAAGGCCTCTGTGAACTATACACTTCCATTTCTTATCTAGAGAACAAAATGGAAACTATGGTAACAGAGACAGGCCTGATAAAGTCCATCAAAGCCTGAGAAGGAAACTCAGTCTACCTCTGCCTACAGCCTGTGACCTTTCTGCTAAGGCTCCCAACCAGAAGGGCACTCCTTGTGACAGTATGATGGGGCTGTAAGTAACTCTCACATAGACGTTACCCACTGCACAATTGCTACTGATTTTCACCCGTGCTGTGCTTGGCCTCCCGGCTGGAAGCCATATGCATCCCTCATTTCAGGATATAACTCTTAAAAGCATATATCACTTGAGCTGCTATCCAGAAACTGAATAATCAAAAGCTTTGGGATTTTGATTGGTAATTTTAGCTCAACCTGCTCCATTTATCTTAATCCATATTTATATAAAACATATCTGGAAATTGTGTCACTGTTGTAACTTATAACTTCATATAACGTACATTTAAAATACAGAGAACATTTCTGAATTTACTGCTTTTATAGACCAACATAATTCAAAATTTTACAGATTTTCTTTCTTCTGAAACAACAGACAGAAATTTTAAAAATACTATAGGAAACTTTTCTCAAGGAAGTATGACAATTTTTTATAATACAGTCAAAAGCAATTTACTGTGACATGACTTAAAAAGTAAAGCTCATTTTTACAGTGTGGGTTTTTTGCAGCATGGTAGAATTCCTGTATGTCTGACAGAACAAAGTGTGTGAAATACCATGTAGATTTAAAGTGACAAAAAGCAGAGGCTAGTTTATAATTATCTTTGTTGTAGAACCCAAATGTTTTTCAGGGGAGGCCTGGAGCAGTGTGTCTGTGAGCCTCAAAAGAGAAAACAGGTAATTTATTTCAATGAGAAAAGGATGCATTTTGGCTTGTTTTGTTTTCCCACAGGTAGTAACAAAGTGCATCCTGAGCTTAAAAGCAGAAAACCTAGTGAGGTCAGCTGTAATTCTGCCATTTGTCTTTCCAGGCTGATTTTAAACTCAGACTTCAAGTGTTACAAAGAGATTCTTATTGTTACCAAGAAAAAAAAAAAAAAAAAGAAGTTTACATAAATAGCATACAGCACTGGAAAAAGTAGAGTCTGCCCTTCTTCCTAGAGGCAAGGACCAGACACTTGCCCACACTGTCTCTCTGGTTTCATGAGGCAGCAAGCCTGAGACAAGGCCTGTGCCCCCAAGGCTGCAAAAGGCTGTGTAATGTACACTCTTTC
The DNA here is from genome assembly GCA_013398175.1 of Climacteris rufus. Lineage (NCBI taxonomy): Eukaryota > Metazoa > Chordata > Aves > Passeriformes > Climacteridae > Climacteris > Climacteris rufus. Next base: position 422,892 of record VZRZ01005138.1, on the reverse strand, counting down.
CAGTGACAGGGGCTGTAGGACAGAGCCAAGCTGTAAGCATTAACGCTTACTCTTTCCAAAGTCATTTTTTAAACAAAAGGAGGATTGGTCATCTTGGAGAAAGTGAACAGCAGGAATTAGCACATCCTGTTGTTACTAATACATTAAAAGGAATGTCAACCTAGGCAAAATAATACACAGAAGCTTGTCTATATTATACCATTGCCACTAGATTTGGGAACTTCTAGTGTTCTTATACTCCCATCCACACTATCAAGGTACCTGGCCTCGCAGGAACTCAGTCTGTGTTCCGCACTTTCTTTAAGGGGCATCCCATAACACCATCTGCCTCATGGTGATTTAGGAGCATTTGCTCTGGAAAAGTAGAAAAGAAAGTAGTGCTTGAATTGCCTACATAAAAATGCTTAAAAACGTACTCCATTTTGGTATCAGTATAGCATACGTGATAAATGTAACAAAGACTGAGAGACACAACTTTCAGCACAGAAATAGCATCACCTCTTGGAAGATACACATAAGTGACTGAGATGAAAGAAAAAAAGGAACATCAAATTTATTTAAGGGTAGCAAACAAAATCATAAATCATGGTTTTGTCATGCATTTGCTGTTTAGCCACAGCTCTGGAATTTTAACTGCTAGTGTTGGAGAAAGAGAGCAATTGGCCACGTACTATCTGAATTCTAGTTTCAAATTATTCCAGAACTTGTCCTCTAGTATGTCAGGCATCTAATACACTAATAGATGTCTTTATCGCAGCAGCAACACAATCAGCCTTAGGCCAGATTTTTTTTCTTAGAAACTTTCACAGAATTAGCTTTATTCTAGAGTTACCAGTATCCTTCCTGCTAATTCTGGACTTCAGTGGATTTCTAAAACCACCATGCAAAATGAACATATGGATTAATTGCAGAAAGAATAGATACTATCACTTACCTCTGAAAAATAATCAATATTGCAGAAAAGGCTTGTAAGCAGAATTAAAAGGAGAGGTAATTTTCTTTAATCGGTTTTGAGCCATTACACATTCCCAGTTTTCATTAGTACTTTTTTTCTGCCCCTAGAACATACATATAAGGGGAAAAGGACATGTATAATACTAGCTTAGGAAATTCTATGAGTTTTTATATGCTATTCCTTGCCTGCCATTTTAAAATTTTTGTGTGTACTTTTTAGCTTTCACACATTTTAAAATGATACAGTAGTATATCAGTTATAATTGAGTGGCAATAAAAAGTATTATTTCTCTCTTTGCTAGATGTATGGTGTGCGTGAGTCAAAGCAAAGATTTGTAGGCTGTGGAGAGATAATTCAAAAGCATAATGGCTGCTAGTGCTTGCTTATGTTACTAAGTTTGTTTTCTTTTCCCTCTTTTATATTTGTCATATAATTTTTACTGTATGTTTTTCTCCTCTGAATGCATTTCAAAAGACATTATAATCTACCACCTTGTCTTTTAGAAGGTCGTTAGTCACACAAATTGTCATTTAAGCTGAGCTTTAATTTTGATGAATTTTCTGTTTCAGCCTGTAAGAAATGAGACTGCAAGTGGAAACAGTCTTTGTCCAAGACCAAAGCAAATTATGAGGGACACTGCAATGCCTGCCCAGCTGAAAGGATGTTCAAATACATGGAGTCAGGGAGAAGCGTGCATCACAGCCAGGCCATTGCTGTACCCTCCACATCTAACTTTGAAAGGCTCCAGTGCCTCATCAAAGCCTATTTAAGAAAGTAACAGACACACGAACATTTAGAAAAATGAAGATTAAGATCTAGAGTGTAAAAGGACAATCTAAGTCTATAAGAGTAGTGAAGGGACCTTCCACTGTGCACTGTTGCCTAGATATATCACTCAATATAGTTAATGACACTTGGATTTTAGGAAACTGAAAGGTACACATGCAGTTTTCAGCTATTATGATATCTTGTAAGAAGAACCTTTCCTGCTTTTCTGAAGTGACAGCTACAGGCACAGACCTGAAATGCAGAGAAGTCAGGCTGCACTATTTTCAGAGCTATTATTAACACCACAACAACAGTCCCCCCCACCTTACCAAAGGAAGTTTCAAATGACAGATACAGAGATTAAACAGCCCTTTAATTTTTCCCTTTGTCTTCATCTGACATCGCATTGGCCAGCCTATCCAGAGCAGTGCAGAGGGAAGGAGCAGTGTCAGCAGATGCCCCTTGCCGCCCATGCTCCCCAGGGCACTCCTCATAATCACAGCCACCTTCTGCACACAGGTCTGGTGCTACAGCAATATTCTCCATCTACAGAGCTCTACTTCATCCAGATCTTCATTCATACCTTGTTACTGCAGTTTTCCACATTTGAAGGCTCACTGCAAGACAGAGCCATTTTTTGTGGCTGGAATCCTCTGTTTCACTCTGAGATTTCTTTCACATCAAGTCTCTTGTGTACAAGTCATTATAAAAAATGTTTGGTGGAAAAGTAATTTATAAACCATGAATAGAATTATTTAGTCCCTGTTTTTATCAGTGCAGACCAATACAGCTCCTAATTGCAAAACTGACCTGGTCCCAAAGCAAAGGCCAGCTGTGTCTAATCATCCAGGGGATGGACCAGAACACACCGAATAAAGGAAATGGAAAGTAACGCCAAAATGTTTTAAGATGTAAAATGACACAACGTTCAATGAACACTTGCCAACATCATCTCTAATTACTGCAGTGATTAAGTAGTAAAGAATTTGGTCCCAAGGGGATTGCAGTTCTGAAGGAAATACGGTGCCATGTGTTACAGAATTTTTCCTTGCAAATCATTATGGAAATCCTGCTTCCTCTGGTTCTCCTAACAAACTCTTTCTTTGAAACCATGCTTCATTTGTGAAGTGCAGAGGGAGTGTAGCTTGCCTGCTTCTGAAGATTTATGTCTTTATTGCCATGTATTCAACTTGCCTTTTAAAAAAAATCCTTTTATGTCTCTAAAGAAAGAAGCATAGAAAGCATTATGTATTTGCATACTGTAAGGGTTCCTCTTATCCTTGCTGAAGAACAAACAGAGAGTAGGGGAGGGCTAGATAAAAGCATCAAGACCTTAACGCAGCATGGCAATGGCCTAACAAACAGCCAGAGAAACTGCAATTAATGCAAGACCAGTTTAAAACCATAGTCCCAGGGGACACCTTAGAAGACCTTGTTTAGAAGTACTTTCTTCTTTTTCATAATTCTATTAACCACGAGATCAAGATTTTTCCAGCTTAAAAAAAACCCCTCAGGTTGAATAACGAAAGCACAACAAAAACCCCTCAGGTTGAATAACAAAAGCATTTGAATGGATTTTAATTATGGGTTACATTTAAACTTTCTGTAACTCTGGATCAAAATGTCTATTGTACAAGCAAAATATGTCTCACCGTAGAATGGTCATGTTTATTGTGTTTTATTCTCTCAGCAGGTGTCCCTAGATGTATGCTGTGTTGTCGTCTTTTCATTTAGCAAAGGAAATGGAGAAAAATCTTTATTCTCTTGAAGAGCTAGAATGGGAGACAAAAGACAGCAAGGGAATAACCATGGACCTCCTTCTCTGTTTTGTCCTGATTTTTTTGCATCAGATCCATGTCTCTTCATCCTCCTACCCTTTACTATACAGAGCTTCCAAACATGCCATGGCATGTTCCACAAAGAAATATTTAGCTCTCACAAGGCACTTTTATCAGTACATCAAAGCAATACAATTATCCCCATTTCACTGGTGTGAAAACCAAGACTCAAACATCATCTGTATGGAATATGCACAGCAGGGAAATAGTGCTGTATGTTCCCAGCTATGAGTGCCATATGTATACATCGGAAATGGGGCATTTCTGTCTGCTGTGCACAGAGAGGTCAAAGGAGACGAGAAGGAAAGAGAGGCACCAGAACCTCACACCCTGGTGTTTAAGCTTTCTGTTGTCCTAAGGAGGATACAGAATCAGTCGTAAAGAAATGAAAACAAGGTCAAGTGACTTCAGACATAGCTTTTAGAGAAAAATCTAACACATGATTAAATGTGAGTGAGAAATGGCAGCATGGGCAGTTCCAGGCCATCAGCTGCGCCCCAATAGCCTGGCTGTGTGTGCTGCTGGTATGTGGTCAAATGTATTAGTAGAATGAAAAAAAAAACAGCTACAGTAGTAAATTAAAATGCTTCCTCTTGCTTCTTAGTAGAGATGCAGTTTAGCTGGAAAGGCAACAGATGCTCTGAATTTCAGTGTTTAAAATGAGACACTGAGACTCTTCCTTTTTAGCCAAGTTGTTACGAGTATGGGAGAAGATGCTCTTTTTTTTCCTCAGCATTGAATAAGATGTTAAACTTAGTTTTCTAAGCTCATTTCATGAATCATTCATGATCAAGTACAAATCCTCACAAACTCACAAGCTTCCTGGTCGAGAGCACTGAACCAGCAAGAAGACTGTTTAGGGAGATTTAATAGGGAATGCCAAAACAGTTAAAAATATGACTGAAAGGATCATAAGCAGTAGGTGAATTCATTGGACCAGAACACTTATCAGTTGCTTCAGTCCCATTTGTACTATCAGCAACGTTGATAATAAAAGTGTTGAAGATTTTGCAAAGAACTTCAGATTCTCAAATTCTAATTTTTTTTATGCATCTGTAGTTGTTATTTCTGTGAAGGGCATCGTGCCATCCTGCAGCACTTGTGACTCACTGAAATTCATTTTTTGAGACTTAGCAAGATGAAGCTCTAAGTCATGCTGAGAAAAACACTCATTTCGGATAAAATAGATTGAATTGTGTTGACAGTGACCAAAAAAACTTCTAATAAATATTGCCCCCACAAAAATGTGACAAGATAACCAAATTTAGAGGAAAATAGATTAGCTGACTGGCAAATGTATTGAAATAAGACCAAATGTATGGGAGGGACTGAAAGCAAAAGTCTCCACACAGTTTTTCCTGCCCCCTTTTATGTACTCACTCAATCAGAAGGTGCACGTTTCTCTGGTGTCTGCTCCCATTATTCATTACCTTGCCAAGGGAGGGACAGGCAGAAGAAAAATGGGTCTGGGGCAGACATGTTAAGGGAAAAGGAAGGTTAAAAGGTCCTAATGGCTGTAAAGGGAACAAAGAAGGCTTACCCTGCTTGTGAAATGGCCAGGTGAGGGTTAGGTTACAACAGTACTGCTTCAACAGCACAGGCAACACCCAGAGGATGGTCATCTGGGAGCCTTCAGTGCCCCACGGCAAGGAGACCCGAATCTCTAAGAAGGGATGCTCTTGCTCTCCTTGTACCGAATTTTCCAGCACTGCCTCCATAACTTCCAAACAGGTCTAGTTCCTTTTCCTTTTAATGACTCTTGCAATTGGATATAAAAATATCAGCAAGCATAATAGTGACTCCCAGCTGATGATTTGGAAATTAACATGCACCTTCACAGGCTCCTAATTCCTCAGGGCTGGAAACCTCTTGTACCCAAATCCTTTTACATCAATCTGATGTTCGGTTGAACTACCTTCAAAGTACACCAGTGCTTTCTGGCAGCACCGTAGCAAGCTTCCAGAGGCACCAGTCTGCAATTACCTGTCAGAAATATGACACAAGAGACCAGGAATGGTAGGCTGTCACTCTGTCTCCCACCCAACAGGAGACCACATAGAACCATTCAGACATGATTTTCAAACCCTGTAACATGTCCGTGATGTGATCAAAACACAGGAGCTATTGTAATCAGAGACCTCATCTACAGCATTTTCATACAAACTGAGTACACCCAAAATGCAGTGTGAAATCAATTAGTCTCTTTTACAGCTTGCTAGTTCATATTTTTGTTTGAAGCTTAGGTGTAGTGGAAAGACTTGAGTTAAAAATGTTGATAGGGTAAGCTTGATTTTTTTTTAAAGAAAATGACTGCTCTAAAAAAGGCATAACATTATTAATTTATGTTAAAAATCAGCTGTTTCTGTTTTCTATTAAAAGAGCTCTGGTTTTCCTTCTAACTGTATTAAAGGAAAATCAGGAGGTTTTAATATTTTAGGCTTGTGCTGTTGTAAAAACAAAGAATCACATGGTTCCTAAGCTGTTCGAAATTGCATTTGTACAGAAATGTAAGTAAACTTTCACCTTTTTGAAAGAGTAAAATCTATATATTGCCTCGAAAAGGGCACTAAATGGCTCCTGCAGTTAGGACTGGATGGCAAACCCTTTTACTGCAATGTCTAAGATGCTGCTGCTGGCCTTTGCTATGGTGTCAAGCATCAGTCTTTGTGGCATTGCAATTTCCCTTCTGGAAAAAAGTTGGTATATGTGGGTTATATTACACTGAATGAAATTTGCAGTCTCTGATGCCTGCTAGTGGGACATTTGTTACATGCTCTGTTTTGAATGTAGTAATACATATTTCAGTGTGGCACTGCTTCTTCAAAAGATTAAAAACCTCTTAGTCCTTTGAGACTTGTGTCAGCATCTGATTTCATGTGCACAGTAATCTTTAAATATTAATATGGGGCAAGGTCATGCTCTCTTTAACCCCCAAAACGGAGTTAGTAAATCATGATCTGGCAGTAAAAATATACAGGGCACATCAGTATTTGTTTAGGGCAAAATCTAAATTCAAATTAAACTAAATTGGCTACCAGTATTTTTATAATCACATATACCTACTATCTTATTTGTGGGCAGGGAGGGAAGTACGGATGTTCTATGAAGCTGTAGTTGAAATATATTTATTAAGAGGATATTAATAAAATCTCTGTCATTGACAGCAGAGAAAGAATATCTGAAATACCAGTTAGATAAATCTAAAGTGGGAATTCTGAAGCTCTTGGGGCAAATCTGCTGCTATCAGATCCTCTGTTGACTGCAGCAGAATGAGTCAGTTTACACCAGATGAGCAAGAGCCTTTTGAGCTCTCCTTTAAGCTGAACCACTGATTTATGGCATGACACTGGTAGTCTCTTTGACCTCTTTATATGCCATCCGTCCTGCTAAGAAGCAGGCAAGGGGGGAGTGCTGGACCTTCCTGGAAACCAGATGATAGACCCAAATAGACTTTCCCTAGGCAAAATAAAACATTTCAGAGTTAAATTTCTTGAGAGAGGCTGATGCGTTAGCCCTGTAATTCTCGATACATTACCATTACATGTTTTCCGGAGCTCAGCTCCCAATGCAGCTGAGGTTCATGCCACACATAACTAACCACATTTGTTTTGCTGCCAGGGGACTTCCCTTGCTACGAAGATGGGGAATGGCTTTATCCTACAAAAGAGAGCCAGTTGAACTTTGCAAGGAGTCATTATTGTGAGTCTATGACCTTTCATATGAAGTACTTAGAGGGCAACTGAGAGGTAGCAGAGTCTGGGGAGGGAGTCTTCACCTAAGCATTGGGAAATAACGTGAGACAAATCATTTAAATTTAAAAATACAGCAAATGCACTTGTTAAATAGACAGTGAATGTGTGATTCTCATTTAGAGCAGAGAACAGAGTAGTTCAGCTTTGGTATTAGTGATTTGAATTACCAAACAGGCAAGATTTTACTTACAGAAACATCTGAGACAAAAGGTGATCATAAATAATCAGCTAAAGTAGTTCCATTTTGCTCTTTGCTTTGCTTCCTAAAGTTGCCAATTATTTCAAATTATTTATATAAATTTTGTGATGTGGACTGTTATGTCCATCGGGAGATGTGCTCAGGCTTTTAAACTCATTTCCTCTGGCCCTTTTGCTTTGATCTGAGCCCAAAAGTGTTTTATGGGCCTCATCAGTAGAGATAATGGGAGTCTGTGGATCAGGTCATGCAGGCTTCATTACACCAGACACAAGTCAGACACACAGAATTGTGCAGAACAGACTTGGAGTCTCCAAGATGCAGCAGATGCACAAGAGTCTCTAACACGAGAAAGTGATTTAAGAACAGTTTAAATCAGCCTGTGTCACTATTCAGCTCAGCAAAGATGTGATGTGGCTTCAGCAGGAAAGATCCTTCCAGACTTCACAGAACATTACACTGATTTTTGGCTGTGGCTTTCAGTCTGGGGTCCATGAATGCTCAGGAGTCTGTGGATCCATTCTGAAGGCTCTGCAGAGGTAATGAGGAAAAGCTTCATTTCAGTAGGCTTATGTCTGCTATGCAGATGTCCACACCTCCAGCAAAATCAACAGATTACAAGGTTAGATTTAATACTTTCATATAACAATTTGATACTAATGCTCTGCAGTCCCTTTTTCACAGATGGACTTTTTCAGCAGGTTCAGAACACTTTTCCAATGCTCACTAAGCAGCTCTTCCCTGCTAAAAGCTCACTCGAGTTATTTTGTCATATTTAAAATTGTGTGAAAATCCAACCCTGCCTCATGTAAATCAAACTCTAAAAAACAAAAAAAATCTTACTCTGAGGAGAATGCAGTACCAAAGATACAAGACAATGGGCAATGAGGACACTGAGAAAGCAGCAGAAGAAAGAAAGAAGCAGCAAGCAGATTATTTGACAAGATATGAGACTGGGGAAGGAGAAGGAAAGGGAGGAAAGGAGGGACAGAAAAGAGGCAAATCTAGAAATAAACCTGTAAGAGCAGAAAGTCACACTAATTCTCACTACACTATCACTTTTATCCTGGAAGACAAGAAGGTCATGGGCTACAAACATGGCCCTGGTGTGGTGGCAGGGATGCAGAGGCTATGAGGTGGCACCTGGCAGCCAACACCCCTTGGTCCCCAGCTAGCCCTGCCAGAGCTCTGCACCCATGTGGCTCCTGGGGCAGGGACCAGACAAAATACCAACCACATGACTGGCATCTCATAAATTCTTAGTTACAAAAAACTCAACAGATAAGTACAAACAAAAAATGTGTTTGAATTTAAAGCAGGAAAGTGCCCTGCTCTGAAAAGGCTTATTAACTGCCCCAGGAATCCAAAACACATCTTTTAGCACAAACTGTCATAGAAGAGTACAGGGAAGTTGTACTGAGGAACTTGTCACCCAGTGTCAATGCTGCATTATCAGCCTCTGAGGATGGAGACTGCATTACAGCCCCTTGGAAGCATGGAGTAGTGAGAGATGCAAGAAACCTGGAAAAGCCTGGTTTTCCCAGAAGGATAGCAGAATAGCAGTTTCAGGGTCTCTGCAGCTGGCAAATAATTTGATCCTAAAGCCCTTTCTAGAGAGTGAACAGAATGTCAGCAGCACAAGGAGTCACCAATCCCAAGGGCATCTTTCTGATGGCTGTTACAATACCCTGGTGCACACACACAAAATGGTCCCCAAGACATCAGAGAGGGCAATGGCCAGGGCAGAAGAGAAAAAGCAGACAGCCAGTCTGGGACTGGGATCATCTGAAGAAGTGCTCAGAAGCAAAACCTGTTTCAGGAGAAGGATTCTGGCTTGTCAAGAGCAGAATTAATGACAAAGAAACAGCAATTAGCATGATTTTAAATATTCCTCTAAAATATGCTATAAATCGTTTTGCCCTTGGGAGAGCCAGAACAAAAGATGAGCATAAAACTGCAGGCAAAATGCAAAAGGCTCCGTCTCACTGTGCAGGCAGATGGAGTTATTTAGTAAATCTTCTACAATCTTCTCTGAGCTATAAGGAAAGGAGGAAAAAAAGCTGCCCAAAGTTTCAGTCAATATTTACCTCTTGGGTTAATAAATTGTGATCCTGACCTCAACAAAAGTCAATATCTTCTGATTATTATACTCAGACACCTTTTTATTTGTACTCACTCATTGTATAATGAGTCACCCGTTTCCACTGGCAACTTCACTTTCATTTTGAATGTCTGAATTGAACAATCATTTATACTCCAAAGACATAAAATTACTATAAACTAGAGCTGTAAAATGTGGACATAGGTTGCTATTTCCAGTGAATGAGCAAGCCTGGGCAGGGGGTGGGCAGAAGGGATCAAGGATTAAACACAAAAAATAGCTGGTTTAAATCCTCTTTTAAATACCTCTGAGTGACAAGGAGCAGAGAGAGGAAAGCCCTGAACTGTGATATTAAATACAATTAGGCTGCAAGCGTGGCAGGAAAGAAAAGACAACAATCTGGCCTGAATAGTAAACTTATTTTAAGGGAACATTATTAGGCTTTCTCCCTGAAATAACCAAAAGAAACACCAGAAAATATATGCCAAGGGCAACATGTATAAATTTACCCACTTGCAAGCCAAGCCACAAAGACAGACCAGAATGAAAGTCACCACACTCTTGCTGCTTCATTAGAGGTGGACTGGGCAAGAGCTGGAGGGAGACAATTCAGGGTGTTATTCTCATAATTATGTAATGTTTTATATAATACCACAGGTGTGCACTGTGCTTTCCTGAAAGAAATCAAAGCACAGCCTCCCCCAGCAAGATCAAGAATCAGCTAGAATCACATTTTTGCTCTTCAACTTCTCATTGTTTGAACATCCCCCACTGACTATAATAAAAACGTTCTTTGGGCTTACAAGGCTTGTGATACTGGAAAGATTTTCACCCACATAACCCGCTAATCCCATCTCTTTTTTTTAAAAAGTAACTTTATCAGTTTAAATTTGTCTGGCTTGACATTATTCTGCTATTAGTCCCACTCCAGCAAACAATGGTGAAAGCAGCACATCTGTATCTTAAACACAGTAGTTTTTGAGCAGTGGAAAATCAGAAGAAGCAAATTATGATCAAATCATAATCTGGCTGTCTTTGTAAACACTGAAATCACCCTATCTTATCCTAAAAACCATATTATAAATCTGCATGGCACTATTCTGATACCATATCACCTTGTATTGTAAATAAAAAATAGTTCAATATGAGCAAAGAAGGCAGTGGTGTACTCACAGGAAAATTAATGCAGATGCACTATTTTCAAACTAGAAAAGAAACTGCCATTTTCAGATGGGATATTCAGCCCAATATTTATTGGGTGAATATATATTTCTGTATTATCTGTTAATACTGTGCTTAAATTGTATATATTCAAAAAGGTTTATCTTGTTCAGAAGCAGCAGGGTTGGCCAGCATACGCTTCAGGAAAAGGATGTCACCTTTTCGTAGATTTTCCCTTCTACTTCACAAATCCAGCTTACAATTCACTTGTTATAAGCACATTTTAAGTAGAGACCAGCAGACATAAAGTCATTTAGACAGCTCATACACCACAAAGTAGGTGATTTTCTAAAACAAAATCACATAAAAACAGAATTTCAAAATATCTCCCCACAACAAGAAGCCACAAGCCAGAACCCAACCATGGTGAAGCTCAATATATTAAAGACCCATTTTATATTCACAGATTTGCTCCTATTAAATTCTGATGTTTTTCACCATTAACTTATTTGAGTTCCTTTATTTCCATCTAATGATCTTTATCAGCAACTGCCACCATTACCACATCGGTCCCAACAAGCAGACACGCTAATTCATGTGCCATTAAACAGCATGCATATCCATAGGAGCAGGCTGGAAATTGTCTTGGGAATGGAAATGAATGAAGTTTCAGTGGGTTTGAATAAAGCTGTGGGCACTTTGTAGCAACAGAAGATTTTAATCTACAGCCTTTATAATAGCTTAGAAATGGCAACTAATTTAAATGCAAGAGCATCTCCAGACAGAAAGTGCAACAAGGTGGGCAAAGCACAGCCAGATGCTTAGTGTGCTTCCAGGGACATGCATGCTTTTGAAAAGAAATTATTCCTCCATATACTTTTAGCAGAAAAAGTTGAAGTACATTATCTTGTAGTGAATGAAAAGCCTCAGACATAGTGTGAGATTCCATCTGTTTGGTTGACCGTGGTTGGAGCCCAAGATACTCTAAGCCAAACTTCTTCATCGCAACATTCTCTGGCTAAAGTCAAACAGAGTAATTTATAGAATTGTGTTGAAATAAGCAAATATGTCCCAGTCTACTTGTCCATATTGGGTAAGAATGCAAGCTGAGCTGCTCATTTACATTTGGGAGGATAGCCACTGCACTGTCTGCCAACACCAGCATCCCCAGACAGATGCACTATTGATATGCCATAAGTACCCATGACCACTCCATATTACAGAGAAAAGTGTAGATAAGACATTTTTAAGGATTGCAAAATGTTTTTTCTGTGTTCTCACTCTTTGCTACTTGAAGGAAAAATGTTAAAGGACCCGAAGCAATGGTCAGCACTGTGGAAAGGTGACCACTCAGGTAACATAGTTTTAGCTCAAGAAAGAGTGTGTATCTGCTTGAATATTTTCAGTGGGACAAAACTGAGGATGAGACAATTATCCTTCCCTCCTATACATTTCCAGAAGAGAAACTGCATAAACAGAGAGAGAAAATAGTGTTCAGTTCAAAACAAGTTTTTTTCTTTGCAGGGAATTTGGAAATACTGCTCTTGTGGGAGGTATACTTCTCAAGGTCTCTTTCAACATGCTGAGGCCTGACAGAAGAGTAGATAATTTCCATTATGATATTTCCATGAGGTTATTCAGACACAGGAGGAGAACTTGTCCAAGGAGGACAAAGGTCCTGGCCATTGGCCGCAGTGCAGCAACTCACAGCCCAGAATGCCACTGCAAATTATGCCACCAGCATGGGAGCACATAAGGCAACTGAATCAGGTGTCAGCACCAGAGAGCATCTCACCAGGCAGCAGAGCAGAGCTTGGACCCAGGGTTTGGATGGGGTGGCTATTCTTTTCTGTCCTCCTGCCCCAAACAGCACGGTGTTGCCAGCGCAGCCGTGTTGGGCACCACATGGGCACGCGGCACAGGCAGGGGCTCCACAGCGAGCCTGCTGCAGCCTCCTCTGCACTGAGACCAGGCCACCAAATGGCTCCAAGTTAAGGGCAGCAAGCTGAGGCTTGTTTTTAAATTCACAGCAAGCCAATGCAAAGAGCAGGGAATATGTTTGATGCATTTATCGTAGCCTGTGCTGCTAAAGAGATTCAGTGAGTCTCCTAAATTAGTACAATCCTAGAGAAACATAAGAGGGTCTTGTGAACTAAGGAAGAAGGCAGATGGTTTCTGCAATGGAAAACAACAAATTACTTTTGTTAGAGGATTTTTGAGTTACTGAATGATCATTTCTACTGGTAGTCAAGATACTAACAGATATAAATGTTATAACAATTCAACAGCTATTTCTTCAGTCACTCTCACTATGGGATGTATGTGATTTTAATTAATAAGCTTAACATCTTCAGATGGATGAATTTCTGTTTTCTCCTGTGCTCTGTCTCCTCTTTATTTTTCCAAGCAATAACCTAAAATATAATGTACTGACCAGAGCATAATAGAGTGGACTAAAATATAAGAATCATAAAAATACTTGTTTACAATACAAGGCATGGATTAATATTAGCAAGTGTTTGAAAGCACTGAAAGAACATTTGCAGCCCCCACCATGATCAAGTAAATCCTAGCTTTATGCAGCAAATAATATTCAATAAGGAATACAATCTAAATCTTGAATTATATAAAAATCACAACACGTATTTTCTGTGCTCCTCTAAAATTCAATAAATAGTTCAATAGATCATGTTTATTCCTTTCACCCTTCTGGGGAAAAAATGATTCTTAGGCAAAGAGCTTGCAGGCCAAATTTCAATCTGAAAATAACCTTTATAGCTGAGTTATAAAACAATGAGAATAAGGGTTTATGATGTGAAAGTTGAGGCAGGCTTTACTGCTTTGGCATGATTGGTGAAGCTGTAATAAAAATAAATAAATTTTTAAAAAAGAGAAAAAAACAAAAACACCCAAAACAAAACAGAACCACAAAACCCCCCAGGCATTCTTTCTCCTCTGACTAAATAAAAGAAGCTTTATGCTATCATGGCCATATAAATCTAAAGTCTTAAACCACTCCGCCCTTATTATCTCTTACAAAAGAAAAATGTTTATAATAATACATATATTGACTTCAGCTTTTTGTTCAATAACAAGATTTACTGCCCCACTCTTCAGTCAATTGTAACCTCTTTGGGTCAACAAATCTCGATACTGATCTCAATAGAAGTCAATACCTGCTTATTACTTACCTCCGCATTTAGACGCCTATCACAAATTCATATGGGCATCCCCTTGGCAAGCAGAAATTAATACTTTCTGTTTAGTTTTTATACAAAATAGACTTATGTGCTTTTCACACAGTCATTTTTAAAACCACGAGATGATGCTGTGTTTTTGGAAAACAGTATTACACAATAATTTCTGGAACTAAGAGTTAAAATTCTTTAGCTTCTCTTGTATTTCTATAAAAATTCACAGACTGACCTTCTTGCAATTGCTATTTTTTCCCCACATAAAATGTAACTCATCAATCTGATATTTTGTCCTTACCAACTGAGAAAGGCAAGTAACAGTAAAACTGAAAAGCTAGTTGCAAGTAATAATACACAAACTAACACTTCAGAAGTTCGACAGAGAAATGTACTAATCAGTTTCTTGCTGCATTTGTATAACACTAATCTAAAAAATGAGCCTGAAAATCACTATCACACCTGCATTTGTATATTAATTGATTCTGTACTTTCAGAGTCAACCTTTGTATAATCTATTTGATACCTAAAGTACCAAACTTTTGCTATGAGAGGATAATTGAATCAGGATTTTGTGTCTTATATGTGAACAGATTAAATGGGTATCTTTTTAACATGCAATCCAAAGTCTTGAGTAAGAATCTTATCACAGAGTTTGACAATGAGAAATGCATTTTAAAATACTATCTCATTGAACGTGGTCTTGAAAATTTGATTTACTTACATCAAGCATGTAAGCAAACAGGAATTTATTTCAGAATAGAAACTGGGAAAGTATTGGTACAGAAGTCTTGAACACATGGGAAGAAAATGTCAGAAGTTATGTTCAAAAATGCCTTTAGAAGTGTCTGAAGCACCTGTAAGAAACATCACTGTACTGGTCCTGTCTAGTTGTACATGCAGTGTAATACTGCTTGCGTCAAATGCAGCAGACAACAGATGGAGCAATGACCCCAGCCCTGAATACCAGTATTTTGTTCTCTTGTCTTGAAATCTTCATTTCAGAACATCACAAATGGCAATGAGAGTATTTGTACTTGAATCAATGGAACGATGGCAAGGATGGAAGGATAGAAGTAAAATAGTGACTAGTAAAAGTGTATATTGAAGATGTAAATATAAAATCAATTTTTAAGTTTTTCTTTTTAGCTGAGCCAGTGCAATTCACATAACACAATGTAAGGCTTGCCTAAGCAAACCTTAGCCTTGTCGCATATTCCCATCACTGTCCTGTAACATTTGCATTATTTGAGGTAACATGATGCTGTGCGATCTGCTATAACTGCTTTCTTGTGTTTGCTCATTAAATCCCAAAGTCTGAAGAACTTACATAAATTGAAAATTTAGATGTGGTTTATGCACAGGAGAGCCCATTCTCAATTTATTGATATCAGGTTTGCGTACGCTACAGGGATAAAAGTAATGTGATGCATGAGACTCATGCTTGGACTTACCCAAGAACTGTATTTGACTAACAAGGTGGACCAATTAAAAATTAAATAGTTTTTCAGGCTAAACAAAATCAATACTACTTATCTGACATGATAGTAAGCCTAAAAAAAAAACATTTCTAACTTTTTAAAAATAGATAAACCTATATTGATTTACAAAACATAAGGCATTAGGCTGCTCAGATACACAGAACTGTCATGTAAAAGATCTAGGTCAAGAAACACCAATAAAACTCCCATTCATCTCATTAGTTGAGGAGCACAGTGAAAGGTTAAGCAAGGTTAAAGTGGTCTGTCTAGCGTCTGATGTTCCTGCAGGATGACAAGTTGTTCTTCATGACCAGGTTTAATGACCATCTCCGACTGCCCCGTGACAGCTGAGCACTCTCTGGGCCCAGGGGCTGCAGCAGGGAGACACCAGGAGCCTCCTGCCCCAATCCACAGCTGCCCCTCTGCTAAGCCCAGTCTAACAGCAGTGCCGGCTCTCACAGCTAGAGAGCTGCATCTATAGAACCACACAGGGATCCTCAACCAGCAGAGAGGGTAAGCCTACCTTCCTCACCCCATTCTCTCTGCTGTGGATCTCCATGAGGAGGAGGAGCAGTGCAAGTGTGCTGCTGAAGATCAGACACAGTGGGATTCAGCCAGGAGTTACAGACAAAAATGTGTATGATCCAGAGCTGCTGCATGGAACTTCTTCGAGTGTACCAAGAAAGAGAGCAAAGATCCATCTAATAGGGAAAAATGCTAAAAGCAAACTACAACAGCTTCCACAGAATAGAAGAATCCAGGGTTTGGTTTCTACTTGGCAAACAGTGAGGATTATATTTATTTAGCCCGACTGTAACATGTTTCAATCACAGGAACTGATGCTAGCAAAACCATCTCAAAATTGAAACATTAGTGCATTTTAATGTGATTTTTAAAGTGGGTAGACTTTGGGTACCATAATATGAAGGGTGAAGGATGTAATACTGTAATATGAAGGATGACAAAAATTAACACAGATTAAGTGCTGGTGGAAACACAGCAGAAATTCAACAAAGATCAAGTTCCAGAGTAAGAGAATGTGAAGGAAAGAGAAAGACAAATGAGGACAGTGCAAATGAATATATAATAAATATAATATACAGTAATAATAGTTACGTAGCTCTAGCTAGATGTGAAGAGGCAGAGGACAGCAGAAGTTCGGCCTAAAAACAGAGATATTCTGCCCTGACTGTGGTAAAGACCTTGGAAGATGCTCAGAAGGAAGAAATCTCCATGGAGATTCATGAAAGCTGCTCCTTGTTATTACTTCGCAGAAGTATTTCTACCCCTGCACCAGCCCTGAGGCCCATTCACATTTCCCAAACATCCTAGAAGATGAAATCTACCTCTGAAATGGGAAGAGCTAAATATAAGTGGTGGTTTACAATTTTCTGAAGCAGGAGGCGCACTGTTTACAGGTCTGTATGCAGAGAGGCCTCACAGCACTGCTACCATGCCATGGTCTCAGCTCTGTGAACTCATCTTTTCCAAGAATCTCCTGACAATTTCAAAGTATCGCTTATGTCTCAACCCATCGTGTTTCAGGTTTTGGTTTCAAAGTATCTTCAAGCTGGATTATTGCCCTAACAGAGGATTCTGGATCAGTGTCTTCACAGCCCAGAGAAGAAAAGACAGATGAGGAGAGAGCAAATACTGAATTGTTTGGGTTTACTCAATGATAACATATGCACCTAATTTTCTGAAACAGTTTAGTTGGTCAGGATATAAACCATTGTCACTATTGGCAAAACCTGAGCTCCCTATTTTACTAATTTCTACAGCTGTAGAATTTATAGGATTGATTACAGCTAGCATTTAACTTGATGATATTTTAATTGAAAATGTCCAGTTATATTGAAGATTTTCTACTATCAGCCTTTCAGATGACAAGAGATGATGAGGCTGATGGAGTTACCAATGCAGTCAACTTTTAAGTGAGGTTTTGACTGTGAGGGTTATCATTATGAGAACCTCTTGAGTTCCTGCACGTATTGCACTGGCAGAAAGTAAAAAGTACTATTGTGTTATGTATTCTGTTCAAGTTTCTCACTTGGAAATAGCTATGATTGTCATCCTTGGCCAGGTTGAAATTGACATTTTTATCACAACGTTCCTGGCATAGTACTGCAAGTTACTTTCTTGTGAGTAGTTATCAGCTGGCAAAAATATAAAAGGCGGTTGGCTGATTAAAATTATATGCGAAGAGCTATACAGAGACAACAAATAACCAAAAGCAGCCAAAGACAGCAAGGATTCTTTAAAAGAAATTTTAAAATCTTTTCAGAGAAAGGAAAACAATACATGCAAAAGTCATAAATCGCACATCTTCATTTAATATTTGATAATCAAAAAGCTAATAATTAAAACTGGTAGGGTGAGGTCGGTCAAGTTTTACAGCTGAGTGCACTCCCCGAGCATGCCCAAATCAACAGTTACGAGATTAATTTATAAGCTCTTCAAATTCTGAATCTCCAAGGTTTATGCTGTCTGTGCATTGTTTGCATAATGCAGTTTTATACTACTGAAGCACTACAAAGGGATTATTTTCATATTCAGCATATTAAAGATACAGCACAATTCATAGATATTGTACTGTGCCTATGCTTGAGATAACAGGTACAGTGTCTTGCCTTCTGATTATCTGTGAGGCAAATGTAGAAACATAGACGTTTTGGGAGAGAGTGTATCTTTAGTGAAATTAATTCCCCAATGGTTTTATTAAAGTTTGCAAATTGCATTATTTCCCCATCATATTTGAAATATTGCACTTTCTTAATGCTTGCTCTAACCCATGGCATGCCATCTTCCCTGGGGTGTCTAGACATGGTGTCTTAGATTTATGTGTATGATCTCAGTGTGTTACAACATCACTCCTGACTAATGCATTATTACAATACTTACATATATTCCCAAGTGTCACTGTTTTGATTAAAAAATCACCAATCTGCATATGCACACCATCTGTGCTTCAGAGAAGCAAAACATGCAGGATAACATTTGCCTTACTCAAAAGGAAATTCAGATACTACTAAAAAAACAAATGGGAACCTTTTTTATGTGTTGTTTTGTAAAATAACAAAGAAAATGAATACTGTTTCTGTAAAACAACAGTCCATGCTTCTGACACTTTAAAACATAAGCCTTTTCTTCTCTACACAGCAAGGAGATTTACCTGTAGTAACAACATGCAAAGAATCTGCCCTTCAAGAGATAGCAAATAACATGAGAAGGAAATGCACTGCTGCAATGAATCAAATAATCTCAGCTCAGATGCAAGAACAGGGGAGTTCTTCAGCAGAAGGGAAGGTAGTCAGCAGCGAGTCCTTTCTCAGCTGAAAGCTGCAAGAGTGGTTGTAAAAGATGAATGAGGCCCTTGCTTACTGGGGTGAAATGCTTTTAAAGGACAAGAATCTGCTTATCTTTGATTGATTGCTGAGTCTGATACTTTCCTTTATAAAGTTTATTGACTACAAGCCCATAAATCAAAGAAAAACAAATCACAGGTTCAATTTGGGGGGCATTGACATCCTGCCATCTTGCAGCAATAGCTTAGAAGTCACAGGGTAGGGAAGAGAAGGGATATGGGGGACTCATGGAGACAAAAGCATCTATTTCAGATAAACCATGAATTAAAAGGTTTGTAAACAATTATTCATTTGTGCCCCATCATATTTTTAAGTCAAAGGAAAAGTAACCAAGTTATTATAAGTAGGTTATTATTTTGAAGTCCTTAAAGGCAGAATTTACAATTAACAGACATAATTCTCCCTATGCTGCTGCATGTCTCTCTGGTTCTGCAAGATTACAGTCACATTCCCACACAGCCCTCACACCCCGTAAGAATGTTACATTTACAATTCAAACTACCAAAGCAAGAATCAGATTTCTTTCAGGGGGGTTTAAGGGCTTGGGAAACTCAAAATCTGTGTACTGAAACACCCCATACAGGTGCACGTAAGGAAAACACTAGCCATAGATCTTTCTCATATGGGGCATACGGTATAATATGACAGCATGATAATACAGATTAATTTGTGCTGTTGACCTTGACACACTATTCTATTGTGTATTCTTTTAAAGTCAGCTAGGCTGGGTCACTAGAACATCTGGTGTTTAACAAAAAAATCCCATTCTGAAGTGCTAAATGTGTTGAAACAAATGGTACTGTACTATCATTATACAGTGCAACCTCTCTGCTAGGGGTCTAATTTTAAGACTGAACTGCATTATTATTAGTGGTTTTGTAATTCACATCTTGCCACAGTACACAAAATACCTAATTATCAAAAGTAGCCTTTTAAAAGCTGGGTTATGTTCCATGTAACTCAGACCTACTGTCGCTTTCTTTCCATTTTATCTTTGGAGACATCTGGAAGGGCTAAGCCAGCACAGTGCTGAACATCCTGGCCTCGACCCAGCAGAGCACTTCAGCATGCACGCGTATCTGTATACACAGATAGCCCCTGTATTTCAGCAAGACATGTTTTTAGGATATGTACATGCTAAATTACCTTGCTGAATGTATGAACTGGGTTCACCACATTGTTTGGAAGTTGCACAGTGCTCAGTATTGTGTCTGCCCCGTCTTACACTCTGTTGCGTTCAGCTTGTGCTTGAATCTATCCTAGTGCTCAGCAATGGGAATGCAGCCTTTTATGAGGAGGCTGAAGATCTGGGAGATGATTGGTAGCTGAGTGGCATCTTTGGAGATGAGTGGCAGCTTTGTTTCACAGGAGTATTTACATGGTGTTTAACATGAAAAAAAGCAAAGGGTGATGATGACTCTGCCCAGCCTCGCCATCCCCCTGACACCACTGCCAGCCCCACGCATCTCTACCACCACTCTGCCAGCTCTGTTTCCTGCGGAGATTCCCCACATAACCAAACATACAGGTTATTTTTATAGGATCCTTGGGAATCCCACAAAGCTTCCATGGGAAGAATTAAGCATTTCCAGGGGTCTGATGACCTTTACCTGACCTGAGCAGATTGCAATATCAATTAGCATTTCAGCTTTCCCTGTTAGTAAGGATACACACAACCCAAGCTGGGCTCTTCCGACTGTGCTGTGTTTGTGCTGTGAGTCACAGTGGGCTGAATCTCCCCCACTTCACAAATCTGAAAATTTATGTCCCAGTAAAACAAGTATAAAATGGTACTGCTCTACTTTTTCACCTAATTTTTCCTCGCTCTGCAAGCATGGGCAGAAAGGAAACACACTAGTAGACGACTACAATGCATCTGACAATACCAACAATTTTTTAATAAGGTGAAAAAAATCCTCACTATCAAAAGCATGGAAAATTACTACAGGCATTTATGAACTAAAACATGTGAGTCTCAATGCCTGACAAAGGACCAATACCTTCAGCTGTGGAGAAAAAGGAACACAGCAAAAGCGAGCACACAGGCATATTTACAAAGAGCAAGGGATGCACATGCTGAGCCAAGCAAAGACAGGGCAACAGGAAGAGGCTCAAGGTCATTCAGCACAGAAAAGTAACAGCCCAGAAAATGCCTTTGACTCACAGCAGGGCTGGAGAAGGAGGAGTAGGTATCTCTTATGCTGTGGCTTGAGCCAAGGTGAAGTAATTTCCAGTTGTTTTAAATGAGTTTTCTGCCATGAGGTCTCAGCTGATCTCCATGGCAAGTTTATATGGTTACTGGAAAAAAGAAAAAAGAAAAAAACCCCAAACATGACACTGCTGAATGAGAAGACAACATTAAGCAATCAGTCACCAAAGATCTAATCTCATTAACTCCTTCTAAGATTTCAGCCATCAGTCTGCAGTAGGCAGCTAGGGGAGAACTGAGTACAATGAGACATCTTTTAAACATTATTTTTTCAGGCCATCTTCCTGATCTTTTACACTTGTTTGTTCTGCAGTTTCTTAGAAGTTACAACTGCTGAAGGAAGTAGAGAAAATCCAGGAAAAAAAAAAAATAACCTGCTCTCCTATGCAGCTTCACGCCGCTGGGTCAGTGATTAACAAAGACAAGGTCCTGCTGCAGGGAAGCTAAATGGAGTTCATTATGGACATGAAAGTTAGCAGGGCCAAAAAGGTGAGACTGTAGGAAAGAGGATGAAATAAGAGCCTAACAAGTGTGGATTTTACTTCCTCGGTGCAATAAGGACAGCTTTTAACTACCAACTACTCTAAAAGAAAATCTGTCTAGACAATAGTTTCTTTGAGATAGGTATTATCCTATATACTATAATCATATTGTTTTGCATATACTCAAGAAAATTAAAATTATAATGTATTACTTAAAAAATTTTGTGTTGCTCTGCAGTAAGTAATCTTTGATTTGCAGACTGAAAATTTGGTTTTGCACTTCTCCCTGGAAAAATTAGGAAAATGGAAGCATTTAAGTGGAGTAGAATGATGTCATTAAATGTGGATGGGAATATCTACCTCAAACCCCTACAAATCTATGAATTTGTCACCAGTGCTCCTTGCACGAGTGCTTTGGAAATGTCAGGGCTTCCTGGGGGACGCTTCTGAGCAGCAGCAAACTGTCTGGAGAAGGAAACTACAGAGGGTTCACTCCTATGACAGTGACAGAGCCTGGAACTACAGCCAGCAGTCACTGGGCTATGAGAGGATTTTCTGGGCTCTGAAGTCTGCAAGAAATAGCCTGAGTCTCACTCACAGATAATTTCTGGCCCCACACTACAGTACTGGGTACCTGGGCAACACTAAAAAGATCAGCTCTCACATGATGTCGTATTCTCTCCCCAAAATTGGCAGTGAGCAATCTCTCTTTCAGTGCTTCTGGTTTAGGCCATTTCCACTTTGATTTTATGTTGGCACGAACCCTGCTGTCACTAGAGAACCTGAAGTTTTCTGCTACACCTGCCAATGTCCTGTATGACTAAAGAGTCCAGATGGCTTTATCATAACCCTCCCACAGACATGTTTGAGTTGGTGGCAGTCAACTGGTGACATGAGACACTGGCTACTATAGAAGTTGCTTAGAAGTGGGGTTCACCTGCAAATGGTATATGTCATGGTAAAGCTAAAAAATCAGGTACATCTCAAAATAAGTTATCCTCAAAAAGTCAGGCCAAAAGGACCAAAGTCTCAATGAACCTTCAATTCACAATGGGTCGAAGGCTCCTGGGAGGAGTGTGCAGGCAAGTAGCTTTAATAGAACATACATCCAGTAACTTCAGTGTGTAACTAAAAGTTTCAGGGAAACCAGAGGGTGAAATGTGATTTGAGGTTCCTGGTTCCTAGAAAACTGCAAAGAAAAGTAGATAGACAGCTGATGAATAGTAATATATTACTTGGTCCTTATAAGTAACCTTGTCAAGGATCTCTGTAGAGATTAGCTCGATCAATAATTTTATTTGTATACCAACATCTTCTTTATTTCTTTTGTGGCTAAGGTTTTAGTGTGATATAAATTATTCTTTTGAATTAATAACCATAATTCTACTTTTGGGGGGAGGGGACTTCAGACCTTTTATGAGATACTATTTAGGAAATGAGCTGTTGTCTAAGCAACCCTTAGAATAAGCAGGAAAAATCAGATGTAAGAGTAAATTAATGTGGCATTAACTTGCTTCCAACAGCTTGTTAATGGAAGCAAATTCAATAAGCATCACATCCAAGAAGGGGGAAACTGTCCCCATTTGTACTGTTCTGCAAAGCAAACTTCAAAATAAAGCAAGAGGATGGACACAAAGAGCTACTTACCATGAGCCTCCCTGAACAACTGCAGTCTCAGCAGAGAAGACAGGAATGAAACAATGCAAGTCCAAGTAAACAAGGCAAGAATAAAAAGGAACCAATGGAAAAAATATAAACTTTTAGTAATTATTAAGGTAAGAATTTTAATTAAACTGCCTAGGACTTTAGAGCCACACTGGGGCTGGTACAGCCACAGTAGAGCTCTGTGATTTAAAATTCTTAACTATTTGGGTGAAAATTTGTCTTTTAATAGGAAAATAATCCCCCCAAAACAATCCAAATAATGCTGAAATAATAGCAAAATGACTACCATACTGGTACATAGTGATAATAATTTTTAGAATACTGCTAAACTACGTAAGATCTTGAAAATATCATACTTTTAACTTTACTCCCCACTGTTACATGCTCTCAGACTTGAAGAGAAAATGAAGAACCTATTTTGTTATTTTGCTCAGATAATAACAGTTATAAAAATAGATTAACTGTCAGTATCACGAATTAATATAACACAAGTACAGAGGCTCAAAGAACAGGTTTAGGCCATAAGCAAAGGAGCAAGAACACAAAGCTTATGCTTTGACTTGGGAAAGGGTACCCACATCACTACTGGAGAAAAACGCTTACCTAAAATGAAATATGTATTTCATAATTCTGTGTGCTTTTAAAATCTATATTTTGTTTTGTTCTATGTAGAGACAGCTTTTGATATGAAACCAATACACATTAGCTACAAAAGCCGATGCTCAAGTTAAAAATCTACAGCTCATACTTTCAAGTATTTTCTTCTCTCCCCTCCTTTTTTTTTTTCTTTTTTTCTTTTTTTTTTTTTTTTAAGACCCTCTGAAAGTCTAAATGATAACATGTTTCAAGTAGCTCTCCTTCCCTGGAGTTGAACAAAATTGAAAAGATCAAAGTTAGTGCAATCTTTTTCAAAGGTGAAGAGGTGAAATCTTATGTGTGCTAGAGGATCAGAGCAAAGAGAAATGTACAATGCTTAGTGTGCGACACCTGAAGCCCACTTTCATCAAGGTACCTCATTTTCATCTGAATTCTGAATGTATCTCATTTAATGGTAAAATAAGGAACAGCATAGGATTATCCTGGTTACAAAGAAGAGAAGCCCTTGCTCAATGCTGAAGAGTAAACATCAGTAAAAGGTAAAAATGGTCAACTTCTATTTTAGAATTACTAAGTTCACCACATTAAATTCTATATTTCTTCTTTAAGGAAAATTTATATAATTGAGTAAGATGAAGCCATTACACCCGTGATGTTTCAAGAATCATAATGGTGTTGATAGTTGAGTTTCCTGAAAAAACACCATGTTTTGAAGAGGACTGCAGAGAGGGACATCTAAAAAGGGTATGGTTTTTTTTCATAAATCTTCATGTGACTGATGTGCCCTGACATAATATATCACAATGAAATACAGCTGCCAAAAAAGAACTTGAAATTAAGCCCTTTTCTAGAGGAAAAAAAAAAAAAAGTGATAAGAAAATAGGTACCTTTTCAGCAAAAGCTTTTAAAGCTTTAAAAGCATGGCAAGTTAAAAAGTTCTCTCAATTTTGTCTAAGTAACTAGAAGCTGAATGGGGGGAAAAGGGTATGGAGAATAATGCTCCAGCCTCTGTGAGAACTGGAGACATCCTGAACACAAGACACTGTTACACAGGAAAAAAAAAAAGAGGATTTTAATGTCCTTGTTCTACCTTGGCGTTTCCAAACACATGGAAGATCCACTTTGAAATTATTGGGAATTGTGCTACATTATGCTAATAATGCTAGTCTGAGAATGTTTTAGCATTAACACAGATTTAGACATGACAAAATGGTCACAAACATTCAGAAGCTGAACAGAGTCACATTGTAATGTTTTGACTGTAGAGTTTCTTTTGCACATGTCCCTGCATTGTTGCTATAATTCCTAAACTCCCCAAAGCAATAAGCATTATAAGCATTGCCTATTACAGGTCAAACCTTGACCTGAAAATCAGGTCTCCTCAGAAATACTATAAAAGTCTTTCACACGCAGCCCAGCTAGGAGCCATTCCAAAAAGCCACCTGCCAAAGCCTCTTTGTCACAGATTCACCCAGCACATCCACACCCAAATTCACACTTTTGTTCTCTTGCAACCTCAACCCTCAGAAAATCTGCTAAAAAATTGTTGAGTCTTGCAGTGGTAACTCCAGAAAATGAAGTGATGGAATCATAGCATGTGCTGACTGGGCCTGAACTAGGGTTCAAGGACAGAACAGAGACAAAGGTGATGAGACACTCAAAGAAAATTTAAGAAAACTCACACAGGCTACCTCCAGCATAATATATGTGCATGATTAGACTGGATGCACCTGAACCTGTCACCAAAGTACTGCCTTATACTAGGTCAGAAATTATGTCATTCAAACTTCAATACCTTCCAGATTGTCAATTGTCACATAATTCTAATGTTTTTACTCTTGGCTACATAAACATCCACCTCCATCTATCACAAAGTATGATCCAAAACACACATAAGTGGTCCCAAAGGGTTGACACAACATACTGGTTCACACATGTTAGCACAGGGCTCAGAGTAATGAAACTCTCATCACTTCCTTTCTCTGTTTCAGGCCACCATTTCTTGTTTTACATTTGGGTTGCAGAAAAAATTGATCTATTGTTCTTCATCCATTGCCAGCCTCCTGCAAGTAATCTGAGGAAATAACTGAAAATGCTGTAGGCAGACTAAATCTCTTGATGAGAGGGAACCTCTCAGTGTTTCATAAGCAACTGACATAAAATATCTAAGGATCAGTCACGTTCTGCAGCATGCAATGGCTGAATTGCAAATAGAGGTTGTACCTACGGTGTGTCTTTATGCGTGAGTTTGCTCCTGCATTTTGGTGGTATGTAGAGCGCTGTATTTGCTCCTTTGGAAGGGCTGACCTGCTGGGATTTCAGAATTCTTCTGAAGTGCTCTGCAGAACTGACTTCAGGTATATCTTTAACCAAGCTTTTCTGCAGTGTTCAGATGCTTCCAGCAAACATCCAAAGCTCCCCTACACACCACGCTTTACATAAGTCATGAACAATGTGCTGCAAACATAAAGATGGGTTTTAGTCACTGAAGACCATGCCAACAGTGCTGTGTCCTGAGGCACAGCTTCTCCTTCCCACACGACGTGCACAACGGAAAACACGTGGCCAGTCGCTATTATGGCACAAAGTCTCGCAAGGTGGGGTAATAGATCAGATGTATCGTACTGTTATTGTTCCTGTCTGTATTTGTATTTGTTATGGACTATAAACCCTGATGATCCCATGAAGGTCTGTGACCATGAATCCCAATTGGCTGAGGAGTGCTATTTCATGGAGGGACGAGTCCAGCGGTAATGAATTCAGACAACATAATGATTTCGGTTTCACTGCACTGCTCTGCTTCCTGGGAATCTGCAGAAGATGAGTGACTGTGTCACAATCATAAATTCAGGCACATACAATACTGAAATTTCTTACAGAGCTTTAAGTCCCTGTGAAATGTCAGACTAATAAATATGATGATCGTATTTGCTATTTGGCAAAAATATTAATTAACCTGGAAAAGTTAATAAAAATATATTCCCCCAAAATTATGCAGCAGAAAAAATATTTTTTCTTATTCATGGTTATATGAATGCAAAATGCCATGGGTTCTTCATCTTTAATACCTAAGGGATTTTTAAGCATATTGCTTCCATAAAACTTGGTTCATCAGTACAGTGCACAGCCCAGATATGCATATTTAATTACTCTGAAAGTAATTTACTTGTACAGATGGTGGTATTAGAAGGTCTTACTTCCATTTAAATTACTCCTATTTGAAAAATAATGTTATTTTGCTATGAATCTTGAGTGAAGAATTCACTCTTATTACAGATGAATAATACTTGAAAATTGTAATTAATCTGTGACTAATCTAATACTGCTCAGATAAACATTTTCTTTCCAGTTTTACAAATCAAAGCATCCTCTTTCCAGGAGGTTGATCTAGTAGTATTTTATATCCAAACCTGCTTACTGGGAGGGCCCCCAGTCTCCTCTTGGGGCACATGAATTATAAACCACAAAAGAGTTTGTTGAACATCCCAGAGATTTCCCAAGGCAAAGAGATGTTACAAAATTGTTTGCATCTTTCTATAAGATTAAGTAGGGATTAAAGCAAAAGGGTGCACTTCAGAAAAATACCTATCAGGCATAAGATTTCAGGAAAACAATGACTCAATATGCATGTGGGAAGTTTGGGAGAAGCTTTTAATGGGCAAGGATCCAAAATATTCTGAGCAACAAGCTCTCCCAGCAGTGCAGGTAGCAGGACCATGGGGGCTGTCCACCCCTTTGCTGTTGTCATCCCCCACCTGCACCACCCAAATAACAACAATTCCCAGGAGCAAGCATGTAGCAGAAGCAGGGAGAGCTAGCAGCTTTTTTTTTTTTTTTTTGATTGCATTAACTCTTACACGCTTCCTGGGAAAATAAGTCTGCTTCTTCAAGTGAGATTATTTTCTTGTACAGCACTGTAAAAGGTCTACATGTGTTTGTTAGACTTTCTTCAGCGAGCACCCATCTTTATTCAAGCAGTGGCTCTCTTGAAGGGGGCTGATGTGGTTGCTATGGTAAACATTCATGCTTTATTGAAGACTAAATGGTCAGAACCCACATAAAGGGCTCCTGAGTGGCCCTAAAATATGCTCTGCCTTCCCTTTTTGCCACCTCTCTACTCAGGACAAAACAATTTTTTGACAGTTGATCTGATTTTGAGGGCCTACCCAGAATAAGGTGCTTTGTCCCTTCTATCTGTGTAACTTTAACTTTGTGGTCTGGATTTAATACAACAAACCCTGTGGACCTGGCTCAGAGAGCTGGAAAGCACATGAATTTCACAGAGAATTTTGGGGGAACTGGAGATGATGAATAGAGCTGAGACACTGTAAGACTGATAGAACCACATGTTTTTGTCACTTTAAAATTGGGGCGGCGGGGTGGAGGTGGGGCGGGAGGAAGG
The DNA here is from genome assembly GCA_013398175.1 of Climacteris rufus. NCBI lineage: Eukaryota > Metazoa > Chordata > Aves > Passeriformes > Climacteridae > Climacteris > Climacteris rufus. Next base: position 394,729 of record VZRZ01005138.1, on the reverse strand, counting down.
GGAAATAGCACACTGGCTGGACCAGCAATGCTGCACAGTCCAAGCTGGATCACACAGCCTAGGGTGCAGACATCTCACCCAGGCAGGGCAACCTGTGTGCTGCAGAAGAGAAAAGGAACAGGATACATCACTCCATGAATAAAACTGCTCCTGCTATAGCAAAGGAGCTGTGGTGCTCTGTGTTTGGCATTCAATTTACAGACTGCTTTTCTTTTTAATTATCCTAATGAAGGAAAAACTTTACCTCCTTTGACTTTCATATATTTACACTTACACAGAATTTCCAAAAGCACCTTTTCCCAGGAAATCTAAGAACATTTGCTTTCACTGAGTTTAAAAAGCATCAAGGTCACTTCTTTTCAATTTTGAATTTTTGTTTTTTCAAACAGTCTGTGGTTGCTGCATTTCCAAGCAGGTACCCAGCATTCCCACTGTCCTACCCACTGCTTTAGTGTCCAGCTGCCAGAGCTGCACTGAGCTGCACACACAGATGCACCTTGCATTGCTGTGCAAGGAATGCTTGGAGACTGGAAGTGCTCCTGGGCTTCTCATCACCAACCCTTCAGCAATGCTTTTTTTCCAAGGGATTTCTCACCAGTGTTGTCTCTACAAAGGAATGGGATCCCTACTTTTTCTCACCCCTTCCTAATCAGGGTGACCCCACAGGCTCCCCAGCATGACTGCCATCCCAATCCCTCAGCCACGCTGGCTGCAACCCTTCAGAGGCCCCTGGCAGCCAAGTGCAAAAGCCAGAGGCTCAGCAGCAGATCAAAGTGTGCCTGGTTAGCAGGTGGTGGTGAACACGCTGGGGGGGGTGAGGATGGCCCATGTCTGTAGCTGGAGGGGTAGGTGAGGAGGCAGAGGTTGCAAGTTACAGTCCTGTAGAAGCATAGGAGTAAGAGAAGGTGAGTCAGGAGTCGGGAGAAGAGGGGGAGTAAATAGATGCAAACCGTAGGACAGCTGTGCCTGAGCTGCTCTCAATTACAGTACTTCTCATTTTAAGCATGCCATTTTAAAGCATGGAAATTCAAGGCTCCAGTTTGTATTTTATGACACAGAGCCAAAAGCCCAAAACAGAAGAAGCATCTTAACAGTTCTGTCCCTTATTTTCATACAAATTCACACACTTGTAGTCATATGCATATAAAGTCAGCCTTAAACACAAGATCCATGGTAAGTTTTTCAACAAAACAATCCTTTAGACACTGATAAATCAAGCAACAATGACACTGGGATATCATAGCATCACTAAAAATGTCACCACAGTTAACAAGCCTGCTTGCTTCAACAAAAAATATTGGTGAATAATCATCTGACAGTTAGCATGCTAAAAAAAAAACATGCCTGGTGTTCCTTGCCTAAAAATGATAGGAGTGGAAACATTGTTTTCTTGCCAGGTTATTTTCATTTCAGGAAGAGAAATAACCAGGGGAAACATGGAGAGAAAAATAAATAACAAGAAGCAGTATGAGGGGAAGAAATCCTTCATAATTATGCTGTTGCCTCTGCCTTTCTCACTATCAGATTCCTCTCCTGTACCACACTGTGCCAAACCACTCAGACGCCAGGCATCCTCTAGATGAATCAACACGGTGGCACACGGATTCGTGCGTACATCAGAGGCACAGAGGAGGTGTTTGATATTGTATTTATGAACAAATCGGAGACAAGAGCTTGGTGGGGGGTTTTTTTGGAGGAGAAGGAGTAAAGAAAATGAGATTGCATGTCAGCTTGGGAGAAAAAACATCTCATCTTTTAAAAATTTATATTAACCACAGACCCTGTTCAGCTTCATCCTCTAAGTGGTAAATTAAAACAGCATACATGCAATCTGTAGATCTGTGTCTTTATCCATCACTCAGAAAATACAGTATGAAATACTGCCTGCACTAATCTGGGCTTCTACCTCTGCTGATGCTGCACACTGGGGAAGAGGCTGAGCTGGGGCACTGTGCTGCCTGCAATGCACAGAGGGAGCCCCCGGTGCCACCAGACAAGCACAGCCAAGCACCATCATCCCTGCCAAGCACAGAACTCCTCCCTAACGTGGGGAAAACTCCATTTTGGGCAATCTCATCATAGTAATTCCTTATTTTACTTTGCAAAGCAAAACCAACTGATTATGTCCACAGGCCACCAGATGTGACTGACTACAAGCTATAACCTCCCAGTTGCTTGGCAACTTCCCTGAAACCAGCCCACAAAGACTTCACTTTTGTTCAAATTCACTGCTGATGAAACACAAAACCTTTTCCTAAACTAGGTTGATGAAACCTTCTTAACAGCTCTTAAGATCAGTTTTCCCACCAATAAACATCTGCTCAAGAGGAGATGACAGAGAAAGGACCTCAAAATCCTGACATCACAAGCTGAAAGACAGAAAGAGAGAGCTGAGAGGCTCAAGTCCTAGGCACAAGAACATAATTTATCTACTGCCTCTTCAGCCTCTTCTCACAGAACTTATCAGCACAAATGTGTTCTACCAGTGAAAAGAGGATGTCAGGCCAGAAACTTGATTGTGTCCCTTACCTTTGAAGAAGCAGAAGTAATCCCCATTCATGGGCAGGCCTTGCACCCAGCTTACTCCTGCCTTCAAAGTCTTCCCTGTAAACACTTTCTTCTTTTATTTTTCCTTCTCTAAAATAGGAAAAACAGATATGGCAACCATTAATCAAGCAAGTAATAAACTTAATGTCAGCTGAGGGAGAAGACAGAAGCTGAGGAGAGGCAGACAAGACACTCTAGCACATCTCCAGTGGAATAAATGAGACTTTTCTGCAACTGAACTGTAGCTCATACAAGATCCTCACAAAGAATGAAAATTGTCATGATTCAAATATTTTTAGTGAAAGAGTTTGGTCAGTAAGTCATCAGGTACATAAAATATTAATATTTGCATATATGCTGTCATGTATATCACTGACAGAAGTTTTTATGCTGAGATGGGTGTGTGGGGCAGCTCCAGAGATCGAATGAACAACTCCAGCCTGCCCTTTCTGGCTCTTGTTTCCCAGCCTACACCCTTGTAGCAACCAAGAGTTTAAAACAAACCCAGAGCATCCTGCTAGGTAAAGGGTATCTGAAATGCAAACACTTTCCTATGCCAGAGTCTGAAGAACATGACTAATAGGCTTTCCCTGCATGGAAACATTTCCCAGTGACCCAAATACATGTTTTCCCAAGTAAAGGTTGACATTAGGTGTCAGAGATTGGCTGTGTGGTTTCAGAGGATTTAAGACCTGGGTGGACTTAAACATGGACAATGAACCAGGACTGACTGACTTCCAGCATCAGACCACCAGCTGAGCAGGATAAATCCTTTACAAAGACAGGAAATTTTGATAGGTATTCCACCAGTCTCAAAAGGAAGCCTTTTCAGTGCCTAATTACTTTTACTCTCAAAAATGTGTGATGAACTCGAGCTGTAATTTTCCTGGTTTTTAATCTTGATTATTTGGGGGGTTGTATATATTTTTGCTACAACCTCAGCCATGTTACAAGTCTTCAGGTAACAGGCATCTTCACTATACCTAGGTGCTTATGCATCCAGTTCCTTGCTGTTAGTTTATCATACTTTTTAGTACAGTTTCCAGTACGTTCTATCTAGCCCACTCAGAGAAAAAAAATGTCTTTTTTTGTTTTTTTTTAATTAAAAAAACTCAACCTCCAACACTGTCAGTGATATGAAAATGAATTGTTAGATAAAAGATTTTTTCCCCCTTTGTGTTCCTCTAATGAGTAAAGTTCTTACAGCAAGAGCAGGATACAAATTTCAGGGGGAGTGAATGAATGCGTGGTTCAGAGAATGGATGTGTGTGGGTATGTGTGCAGGGAGGGGCACCTGGGGGTGTATTTGCCTTGTCTATGCATATATGGACTTATTGAATATCATAGTACTATGGGCAAACTCTGCAAGTCTTAAACAAACTTCAAAAACTTAAAATGCAGTAAATTACAGGGTTTGTAAAAACAGAAAATAACCAGTAATGGTAACTAAGATTGATTTTATATTTGAAATGAATACTCTACCCCAAAACATGTTTTCACTAAAACCAAACACCTGATGCTTATTACATTATTTATTGCACTTTTACCTATATTACAGATGCCTGTATAAAAAATGAGCTATTCTTTTTTGGTCTTATAAATATATAAATTAAATCATGAATTACCCATAACTCTGTATACAGCATGTCTCTGTGACACTCACTATTTTTCTTGTACAAAATATCTGTAAAATGCCTAGTCTGAGACTGCTTTAGCTGGCTAAAAAATAATCAGTTGCAGAAAGCTCAAACTTCTGTCAACTGTATGAAATGAGAAGGCATAAGGCTATGCCCCTCAGTATTTTGATTACATTGATCAGGAAAACAAATTTCAAGAATTAACAGTGCAAATTTTTAAATATGCCAAAGCATGGTAATTCTAAGTACTGTTACAAGTTACAGCAAGGGAAAGGTGTTGCTTTCAGATTTGGAAATGCCTACTACAGTCTAACCTCTTTGTCAACATGTTTGCAGTTTTGCAACATCCATTTCTAAGTGAATTACGTTATGAAGGAAACCAAAAGGCAGAAAACTAAAAGAAATAGGGGTCAAATTCCTTCTGTGAGATCTACCTTGTAAAATTATCCAGAATGTAATAATACCATGTTATTGACTTAAGCACAGTTCCTGGTGACATGCTGCAGCTGACCTGTAATTTTTATCCTACATGTTGCCAGCACTATTAAAATGACACTTGTGAATGTAAATTAAGCTCACAAAGGGGACAGATTGTATGATTCTGGTTTCTCTCAGATGCCTGTAGGCTATCACAGGTTCCATATGTGAAGTAATTATGTTCACTGAAGGAAAGAATAAATGCTGTCAAATTGTGTACTGAGAGAGAAAGCAGCTATTATATTGCAGTAGTCACTGGAGCATTGCCTTAGAAAGTGAAAAGATGTATAAGAAAATAATAAAGAAGAAAAACTGGAGCAGAGCTATATTAAATACAACCTTTAAATGAGTATCTGCTTTTGAATATATATTACACAAAGCTAATAATTCACAAATAAAAGCATTTTACCTTTTTAATCATATTTTCTTTCCCACATCTAGAGGGCACAGGGCAAAATATTTATCAGAGGGGTAAAGGACAGATGGAGCATCTTTCAGCTTTCTGTATTTCCTCAGGAAGAAGAGCCCTCCATGGCCCCAGAGATGCTGTCCCCACCTCCTTCCCCACCACAAACCTCCTCCTGTGGGAGCTGTGAAGTGGCCAGCCTTCCTCCCCAGCAGGCAGAGGTGTCCCAGCCCCCAGTCCTGCCTTCCCACCCTATCCATCCCTTATGGCCAGCTCCAAACCTACACCTTCCACAGGCTCTGGGTGAAGGCACTAAGGCTGGGCAGGAGCACTGCTGAAGACACCCTGCTCTGCAGCACCAAACCTTGGCTGCACAGGCGGCAGCAGGGTTGTAGAAAGTGACACTTCAATCATGGAAACCAACATGGCTGTTTAAAGGAAAGGCAACACTTCCATCACCTCCATAGCTGCAGTGTGGTCCTGCTCTCCTGTGCCTGGAGGAGGTGAGCCTATATTTAGACCAGTGAGGTCATCAGTAACCAGCACAAGAGGGGAGAGAATACTAATCTGGGAAAATAGCTCTTTTAAAACTTTTAAAACTTTTAAAACTTTTTAAAACTTTTTTAAAACGTAGAGGGAGCCAAGGACACCAGAAGTAGGAAAGATTAAGTGCTTGTGTGGGTTTGGATTTTCATCCAGAAATGAAACAAGGAAAGAAAGGAAGTTAGGAAGCTTTGGAAACAGCCCTGAAAAACACAAACAGGGAGGCACATTTTCTTACAAGCGTGTAACTATAGACGTAGAGCTCACGAAGGAGCCCAGAACATTGAAAAAGCAGAAGGCTGAATGCTTTTACTGTTAACTAGAGTAGCATCACAAAGCTTGGCACTCTGGAGCTTCCCATGGCAATGGGAAGAGGAGATTTCTGCAGTGTCCCACTAGTGCTAGTTCTGGATCTTTGCAACCTCAAGGTTAATGGGTTTCAAGGGCAAATAACTTTCCAACACAGCTGCCCTCCACCCTGTCCAGCCACCTGTGCTGTTGTTACCTGCATACCTGTTGCTAACCTGGCTGCCTTAACAGCAGCATGTGCTCAGGCCAGGAGAACTGGCTGCTGAGCAGCACTGAGAGGAGGAGAGCTGACTGGAGAGATGGCACAGCACAGGGCCATGGCAGAGAGATGGCACTAGCTACTCAAGCACTGAACCTCTTGTGTGGCCCAGACAGTGGGCTGTGAGTGGCTGACCTTTGTGCTCCTCTGATACTCAAAAGCTGATATGTGAGGAGACCAAACCTTTCAGACTGCTCTCAGGTGTGAAGGCAGGTCTTGGGGAAGCAAGGAACCTGCTGGAGCAGAAGAGATGCCTGGAAATTCTCAAGTCCTCCCTCTCCCAAAGCCATGACCAGCTGCTGGATGATGCTGTATGGAAGCAGTCACACTAGGTCTACAGGGTCCTTTTCCAAGCAGGTGACTTTCCTGATTGTCACCATCCAGTAATTTGCGTAATTAGCTTTGTATCCAAAGACGTGTTCTGATTTTGGACAAACAGTTTACAGGCAAAGTGGTTTTCTGCCTTGACCAACAGCTCTCCCTAGAGTCTATGGTCATGGGTGCACTATCCACCAAATCCTCATGTTCACGTGAGCAGTAACAAGAGATTAGGTAATGGCACTGGTATGCCTCATCAAAGTCACAGCTTGCAGGAAACCATTTGGCTTGCACAACATCAGATTTCTGCTTTTGGGAAAATAGAAACTGTGGCACTTTTTTATTTTCTTTTTTTTTTTAATGTTTCCTAGGGTAAAAAAAATCTAACACTCAGCTTTTGCAGTTTCTCCATGGAAGCCATTTTATGAACTGCACACTGTATTTAGTAGAGTTGTTCAGCACAGAGAAGCACTCACTGCACTGAACACCGTGCAATTGTCCTTCATTCTTTCTGAGCGCACGGGATACATCTCCACTACTGAAGAAAAGGGCTGCCAGGCTGGCCCCCAGCACTGGCACCATTAGACATTTCACATCTCTTTACCTGATCTCTCTCTATATGGTAAAATATGAGGCTCACATTTGAATTACTAATCAGGAACAGGACCTGGCACATCCTGTCCCTGCTTATCCCCCACATGCCCAGGAGCTTGATACCAGCCTGCTCCAGCCATGGTCTATGTCCACCTTGACTGAAAGGGCTCCCAAGTCACATTGGTTTCTCTCTGAAGCACTATGAAGAAATAAAACAGCCAATCTCCTTATTTTGGTCATTGCTTGGCCACCTCTGTTTCACTTCCTGGCCAGCCACCTCCCTTATGCCAACACCCTCCTCTGCAGCACCAAACCCTGGCAGCAAATTCCCATCGGGAATCCTCAGCAAAACAAACTAATTGTCTCTTTGTTCAAGGCCGTTTTGGTAACAAAAGGGCTGCAAGCACAGCCCAGAGAAGCATCCAGATGTAGCAAACTCTTCCATCACATGCGCCAGACCTCCCTCACAGCTCATACTGGCCTCTGCAGGCTTCCAAAGCTGCTCCGTAATTGCTATCCCTTCCCCCATATTTACACCTGTGAGTAGTGGCTAAGAGACAAGGGGAGACCCAGCCAAGCAGAGCACAGACCGAGCAGTGGAGAGGGCTGTGGGAGGAAGGCCCCAGTCACCCCATGGCGAGAGGGGCACAGAGCCCTCACTGTACCTGCCCTGCGCTGCCAGCCTGCACAGCCCCCCGCCCTGGGAGAACGTACCCTGTGACAGAGCCCTTCCCAGGAGAGTTTTCTGGACCAGGGGGGTGCTTGTGCATAAATTAATCATGGCATTGTGCAGACTATTAATACCAATTGGTCACGGCTGGGTGGGCAGCGTGATGGGCAGACAGACAGCCTGCCTGCTTCCAATTAAACACAGTAGCAGTCATACAACACACTACTGCAACTTCTTTTTGAATAAAAAAAACCCCTCTGAAATCAACTACGATTTCCTAAGCAGCTGAAAACTATTAAACAACTGTTTGCAGGGTAACTCGTGTCATACGTGGGAGGCTGAAATGTAATGTAGAAATGAGAAGGTTTTTTCCAGTTGGCAGCATTGACAGCAGTTATAATGTATGACTCTTTTGGATGCAGCATGGCAGAAGCAGGGTGAGGATCATCCAGTGCTATTCACTAGAGAAATTGTTACATATAAAGAGAAAGCAGAATCAAAGATCTCAGGATTGTGGCAGGAAGGGAGGGAAGGAGGGAGGGAGGGTAGGAAGGAGGGAGGAAAAGAAGGAAAGATGTGGTTTGCTTTTGCAGTTTTAATAAGGATTTGTGGGGTAATGTTGTGTAAAGGTAATGCAGCTGGATCTTTAATAATAATAACTAGAACCAACTCTCCATGTTAACTGACCTTTAAATATTATTGTCCCTTTCAGTTTACCAAAAAGACATTTACTTCATGAAAGATGTTATTCAACTCTGTATAAAGATCCAATAGGCTAAAATATGCTAAACTGACATTTAGAATTATCTCATAACAGTTTTTTATGATATCTCATATTCTTCCCATGTGACTTGAATGCGAGGGTTTGAGTTAGCTTTTTTTCCTAAGTATTTTGAAATAATTTCAAATACTAGGCAGATATTGCCTGGACACTCAGGCTATCTGTAATGATATTAGGACCTTTCTCAATATCTGAGTAATTACTTCCTTATTACGCTCAAGGCAAGTTGAAATCACATGCCCTTCTCAAGATTTAAACCTAGAGCACATAGGCAAAGGAAGCATTCAGACTGACATCTTATATACCTAACTGCTTTTTCTACAATAATGAAAGCCTCTGTGGTATATTGCCCTGATAATCTGTGAAATCAAGACAACCAGGAGCACCAGAAAAAAAACAAAAACATTTTGTTAGGGAGGCAAAGGCAGAGAAACTCCAGTATAGGCAGATGTATTGATTCTGCCTATGTTGCACTCACTTCCCGGGGCCCATTTCAGACACAGCCATGCACAGGCAGGCCACTGCTTAGGGCAGCACTGTTTGTTGGTATGCTGGAGCCCTGGCTGCTGCCCACAGGCTGTGTGTGCAGCCTTATGCCCTGACACCCCACCCTCTGCCCCAGGCCCCCAACCAGACGCAGAAGCTCAGCACTCTTCTCCTTCCAGCCCTTTGCAGAGCCATCCTCCCAGTTTTCCTGGTGCAACACCTCTGGCCTCCAGATACTCCCTCACCTGCCAAATACACCAAGCCCAATTCCAGTTGTGTTGGGCATCATCAACCATGCTTGAGAAAAAAAGGAACAAACATTTGTCATTCCTTCTTGCTCCTTTCATCCATAAAAGGGAGAAGTTCAAGTTCTGACACCTTTAAACTGGGCAGAAAGCAGGAGGACTCACCCACCAACAATGAAGACAAGCCATCCTTGATGCTTTTTAATTCTGCATTTTCTTACCCTGCAGCATTTTCCACCCCAGGGACCTACCTGCTCCTGGCTACTACATTTTGTAAAATGAGTAGCCCAGCTACCTCAGCATCTGGTGGGAGATGTGTCCTTTCCCCCCCGACATCCTTCAGCGCCAAGAGGGAAAATCGTCAGATTGCCAATGTGCCAAGAACGCACCTAAGTAAGGACACAGTAAAGTAACACGTGACAATAAACAGCATTCAGCAATCAACTTTGGCACTCCTGCTTATGACATTTCTTAATGCAAGAGGAAGCACTGGTCATTTATGTGACAAAAGACTTTTAAATGATTTAAAGGAACACATACACAATCAGCAAAGAACTGAAATGGAAGATACAAAGAAAACCTATGTTTTATAAGAATTTTAGCATTCTGTGATTTCAATAAAAGAAGGAAAGATAGAAGGGACAAATTATGTAATAAGAGGAAAAAGGCTAATTTCATAAATAAAATCTGTAATATTTTCTAAAAACACATTCTAGATACATAGATACAAACAATGCTCACAGGATATGTTTTGGTGAGCTCTTACTGAATTAACAGTATTTTTAACATTAGTAATTAAAGGAGAAAAATCTAATTTTTACTTTAATACTGCAGTACATTTCAATAGAGCTAGCACCAAAGTATATACAAAATCTAAAGAGAAGACTTCAATAAAATGCTTGAGATTACTATAACATATCTAGCTCATGTAGAGCTGCACTGTGGAAACACATTATTTATCATTTTGCATCTTCCAATGAATTTAAAAAAAAGAGTATTATCTCTTTTCTTATTTCAACATTTGTTTGGTGAGTTCTGGTAAATTCTAGGTCAGGTACTATACACTAAAGAGCAACAACTAATTATCTCAGAAGTCCACAATGATAAGAAAACTGCACAGTAAATATGTTATATCCAGGCAACAGCAGAAGGTAAGTTTGTATTTCATTTGCTGTGGATTGCACAAGTTGGTAAATGTTTTCTGGCAGGTGTCCTTCAAATTCCAAACATAATGCATCCATTTTATGGCATTATCTCAATTTCTATTATATTTGTTTATATCTTTGCAGTGAAACCATATTGTTATTAAGGTTATCATTATAATAGAAAATTGTATTAGCTTTAAAAAGCCTGTTCTATTTTATGTGTATATAAATAGGAACATTATGATCACACATGATCCCCATTTGTCCTTGCTATACTCTTGACATTGCTGTAAATGGAAACAGAGCACAAAGCCCTTACCAGGGTTTAAAATATTGCCCCTTTGATTGGCTGCACAGAAATCGGTTTTGCTTTTATCATGCAAAATCTGACCCTGATGGTTATGTACCCAAAAAAGTACAAACACTGCATTCTCTTTACCTTTGACCACCAAGGTGGGTCTCTGTGCATCTGTATTTGTACAGCACGGCAACAGCAAAGCACCCAACATCTGCCAGAGGACTGATCTTTGAGGATTTTTAAGTGTCTAAGAGCAGTGAGGTGACATTCCAGGCACACACTGGGGAAAAGGAAGGCATGCTGTCACTCTCCAGCAGGTTCCTGAAGGTATGTGTAACACCCAAGGCTCTCCAAGTGTGCAAACTGTGCTATACTTTCTGAAAGTGCAAAGCACAAACCCCCTGTGGGCACTGATGTGCCTCTCCAGGAACAGGAGGAGCCTAGATTTTCACTTGTAGTGACAACCCAACCTAAACTTCTATGTGAGCTCAAGAGCAGCTCGGCTGAAGGTGGGTGCATGGACAAAGCCAGGGCTGGGCAAGAGAGGCCAGATATGATGCGGTAAGAGGCACTACTGTGGTGGTATCTGCACACCCAAAAGAGACTGGGATGCCCTATGTCCTGTCAGCAGAGTGCCACATCCCCTGGCCACATGTGTGAAACATGTGGTGCTCTCACTACATTCTGAAACAGAGATAAGGCACTTAGGCATAACAAAGTCTTAAAAAATAATAAGCAAGGTGTCGCATTAATGAAAGCAATTAATGCTGCGACTGCTGAGAAATCAGTCAAGTTCAGATGATGTCATGTCACCTGATGACCAGCTAAAGGCTGTGATTTTTTGAGAACAATTCCTTTTTTTTTTCCCAAATAAGTTGCAGTTAAATTTCAGTGTCTTGAAACGTTTTACAGAGTGCATTTGTGTCTCCTCCTTGATGACACAACACCCAGTAGTTCAGGGAACACTAGGGCGTGTGATTACAGGGCAGATCCCAGTCAGATACACCATGTAATTAGGGCTGACGTATGGTGTGCTATGCTCCGAGAAAACCCAGAAGAGTCTGGTCTAAAAAGTTCTCTGTATTGCGGTAATTACAATATTAATCACAATCCATTGAACTAAAGTGGAATTAAATACAAATTTTCTGTTTATATAGTAAACGCTGAATAACAATAAGTTAGCAACAGCATTTTGGTCTGGTTTAACTGCCTAACATCTGGAGAACATTATTACAGAGTCATCAGCCACTTGGCCTGTGCCCAATATGAAAGCAGTTTTACCCTCTTTTCTCTAAACATCAGCACAGCCTCACCAAAACACACATATTTCTCTTTTCTCTTCTCAAAACATTCTCTTAAATAATTTCAAATATTGTAGAATTTAGATGGGATAAGCCACTTGTTTCTGTTTAAAAATCAAACAAAACTGGATCAAAATAAGAGAGCAATTTTAAACATCTAATTTAAGCAAGGCTCATGCTGCTTATGAGAGTTTGTGGTAAAGGCAGTTGTTCCAGCTATTTAAACAATATGATTACATTTAATTTCATAGGATAGGAGACAGATTACTAGAAAGTTGAAAACTGTGTGCCCTTGTTCCTATATAAATATGTACACATAACCTATCACTTGTTACTACCAAATTTATATGAAGTATAATTTGGTCTTTATTACAGTTGCTGAGCCTGAAAAGAACCTCTTTACTTAAGAAGAATCCTTTTTTTTTTTTTTCTATAGTAATGAAAAAACACAGTTGTCAGCATAATATCCTGACATTCAGGATGCCAGCCTGTCTATAACAGAGTCAGATGTGAAAATAAATAGATATTAAACTGTCAGTCAATGAAATTACAAAGTCAAGAGCAGCTCTAGCTGCGATCCTGTGCATTCTATTTGATGGACACAGGTGTTTAAGTGTTATGAAATCCAGCAGAGCTTCAGCGTGAATAATGCACCTTCCAGCAGTTCTGCCCTAGTCAAAACAGCTGCAGTGAGCTCCCCTCTCACCCTGAAGCTGCCAAGCAGTCAATGTGCCCTAAGAAAGGGGACAGAAAGGCCTTCCAGGTTTATCAGAGCTAAAGCCCAAAAAGTCTTACAGTCTGTGTTACAGCATACATTGAGGAATAGAAGCTACACTTCTCTGAAACTGTGAAGGTTAGTCCCACTGGCTTTGCATACAAATCTAAGGCAGATGCCCAAAATCCACATCATTTATTTATTATTCATAAGGCACTTAAAGTCAATCATCTGTCACTAATAAACATTAACACTATTAAAAATTAATGATCATCTTACAGCATGCTGAGACAGATTCTTCTTTCTGTTTGATGAGTATTGGAGCAAAGTACATCACTTTCATTTACTGACTCTGAAAGTGTTTATGCTCTGTATAATGCTGCTTCTTCAGCTGCTCCTCTGAACACCAGTGACCACTTCTCTTGGAATGCCAAGAAATTATCAGTCTCATGAGAGAAGCTTGAAAGGATGGGTTTAGCTACAAATATGTATTTGCAGAGAAGAAAAATAAATCATGAATTCAAGGTTATCGCACGGCACAAGCCTTTGTGATTACAAGGCTTTCTGTCTCCCTTTCCACTTCCTGCTAAACAGTAAGTTGTCTGTGATGGGGGACACATGTTCCTGTTTTCTCCACTGTACAGAGGGTTCTGTACCCAGGTAACATACCACAAGTGGACAATGAGGCTGGAAATAACAGCTCTGACAAGACTACCTGAGACTCTTACAAGCCGGAACAAGAAAAGGCTTCCTGAAGAGCAACTAAAAAAGATAACTCCACCAAAGGTCCACACAGTGTCGCAGGGCACTTTCTTCTCTTAGTGGGTGGGAGGCAAAGCCCACTGCTAGAGATGAAGAAACAGCTTGCACCTTAACCCTCAAAAGGACATTCCCTCTAAAAGTAAAAATGATACTAAACCCTTCATCTTTTGTGTTCACATTTTCAAATATAAATCTTGGGGAATATATTTTCCCCTTGCCTTTATGCATTTCTGTCTTGCGCAGGCAGAACTCATAACTTAGCACTGTTTCCTAACACATGCTCATCATGTTTTGCCCTGCTTCTTATTTTAGCAATTACTTAATTGTGAAAGTGCTGTAAGCACAGTTTAGTTGATCATTTGATACGGAGTTGATTCTGCTAAAATGCAGTTAAATAAATCTAACTAAACCTGTATTAAGGACCAGTCTAAAGTAGAAGTGAAACAGTATGATTGTGTGCATCAAATCATAGTTTCTGTGAGTTATATCAAACCTCTAAAAACAAGCTAAACTTAAGGTTTCAATACTAATGATATAATGGGAAAACTTGCCAAGATAGAAGACATATTTATCTTCCTCTTGCAATTTACAGTCTAATATTTCAGTGCCAAACCATTTTTCATAGAAAAACAGTGACTGTTAAGAAATAGAAAGAGCTGTGTAGAATTAAGTGACTGCAATAACTCTGTTTCCTTACTGATGTTTCACATGAAATAACTAATGAGGATTTGCAAAGAACAGCTATCAAAGTTAGAAATGTACTAACCAATTGGAAAAACGTGATGCCTCAGGACCATACTCCCTCTGCTGAGGGCTGAGAAGGGTTCAGATTGCATACATACTGCCTTCCTGTCAGCTATTGCCATTACAAGCGAAACTTAAGGCCATTACAAAAATGCTGCCACTCATAACTAATTCTGCCTTTCAGGGTACAGGAAGTCAAGAAAAAAAATGAGAGCTCCCCTACAGTGTCCTCAATAAGACCCAAAGAAAACTTTTCAGATACTGCAGGGCATCAGGGACCAGTTCGGTGCCTCAAACACCATTTTTACATTTGCACATCTCCCATCTTTTGGAGAGCCACACAATGGTGGGCAGCTCCCTGAGTAATGACTAGGAAACTGAGACCTGGTCCTGCAGTCACACACACCAATAAGCCTCACAGAACCTGGAATTAAACAGTTTTGAACAGAATTAGGATACACAGGCTTCTAAATCTCAGGTTAAACACCGTTCTGAGCAACATTTTTTAGTCATACAGCATTGTCCTGCTGCCTGCTCTCCACTGCCTGTAGACTTCTTCCTAATTTGTCTAATTTTTATCTGAGAATTCATGCACTGACAAGACAGGTCACTCTTATAAAGACAGCTGGAATTACAGTCAAGAAAAAGATACATTAAAGCATCATTATTTAAACATAAAAATGCAATGAAACGCTTAACCTTTCCCTAAGGTGAAGATGTTTATTTCTAAATTTTTTCAGCTCAATTACAATCAAACAGACAAATGCTATCTTAAAATAAAGCTTTTTTTAAAATTATTTTAATCTACCTAGGAGAAATGGAAAACCACCTTAGAAGTAAGGTGCTTCATATCAAATACTTGACTAAAAGCTTTACTATTAAAAACATTAGAATTTTTAGGATAACTAAGAAAGCCAGGCAGCTAAAATACAGTGCCTTATTTTCGCTTCTTAAATATAAACCACAGAATCATAGACTGGCTTGGGTTGGAAAGGATCTTATATCATTCAGTTCCAACCCCCCTACCATGGGCAGGGAGCCTTACACCAGACTGGGCTGCTCAAAGTGCTGTTCAACCTGGCCTTGAACATTTATGGATGAGGCAACCACAACTTCCATGGGTAACCTGTTTCAGTGTCTCACCACCCTCACAGTATAGCATTTCCTCCTGTTATCTGATCTAAACCTATCTTCTTTCAGTTTAAAGCAATAACACCTTGTCCTATCACTACATGCCCTTGTAAAATGCCTTGCACTGACTTTCTGCAATGCGTAAGTTTGTAATTTATATTCACTTCTAATGCAAAATCTGATGGTTTTTAACATTATGCTGTGCAAGCCACATTTCCATAGATTTGCTGCAGTTGTCACAACACAGACACACCGCAGCCAGCAAACGTGTACACAGGATGGTTCATGCCCCTCCTGCCCAGGAGCAACTCCCCAGCCCACAAGGGGGGATTGCTTCACAAGAAGCTGAATGCCTTTCAACCGGGGCAATGGTGGGCAGGGCACCAGCTTTTGGAATATCGTCAGTAGAGGTGCTGGACCAGGAGAGGTGTCCCTGGGACACAGAGTCTGACAGGCTGCCCACGGGCCCAGCCCCTTTATTTCCAGCCTGCCCTCACTGTACATGTCAGTCCCCCAGCTAGGGGTCTCAGCTGGCCTGCCTGTTCTCCTCCCCGGTTTTTAGTCAGGTCACTCAGGTGTGACCTTCCTCCCACCTGAAAAAACACAAACCTCTTTGCTTCCCTAGACAAAGGCAAAGTAATGCTACCCCCAGGGCTCATCTGGAGACCCATCAGAGGCCATACAGATTATAGATAGCCAGGGATCTCGTGTGGGCCTCCGGCACAAGTGACACAGTGAGAAACCCAGATCATTACAGCAGGAGGGAATGTGGCCCATACTGGGCCACGAGAGACAACGATGCTGCAGCACCAGTATTTATAAACACAGCTGAGGGTGGCTGTCTCTCTCGTATGACTGCTGGACCACAAACTACGGCCCATCTGCCCGCAGTCTATTATCGCAATCTGTGAACAATTAGAGACAGAATACTTCATTTTAGAAAATAGAAAAGTTAACAAAAAAAGGCACAGAAAAAAAAAAAAACCAGAAAACAATCAAAATGCAAGGAACAAAACAGCAGTCAGCCACTGCACAGAGCCCCATTTGCCAGCCCTTGAACCCAGCAGCTCCTGGACCCACCACGACCACATTAGCTGCCTCAGAGGAGAGATGACTTCTGCTGTTGCTGAGACCTCAGTGGGTGCCACAGCAGCCCTCCTCCTGCAAGCACCTGACTCTGCTCACTGAGACCTGAGAGCACCATAACACTGTCTGTGAAACCAGCTCACCACATGCAGGAGGTATGAGATCAGCCATAGTCCACGTGGCACTGTCTCCAAGTGAAGTGTCCCTTTGCCAGCTTGAGCAGTCCATTTGCAGTTGAGCTTGCACCAGAACCACCAGCCCTTCCCTCAGGTTTCCCCATCTGCTGCACCATCACCATCCTCTACTCCCCTCTCCCACACTGAGGCTGCTGCTGGCAAAGGGCCTTCTGCATCCCCAGGGAACTGAACCCTGCAGTGGGAGACAGGGCGCTCCAAAGGCACAGCACAGACTGTGTACTGGGCCCCAGCTGGAAAGGCAGTGGGGAGGGACACAACCTTACCACTCCTGGCCTCTGATCTGTGATGCTGCTGCAGAGAAAGCTGGGTAGGTGGCAGTTGCTCCTTAAGTGGTTCACTGGCTGTCACTGGGCAGGAGATGGCAATGTGTGATCAGCAGGAAATGGGGTTGTGAATGCTGACCATTTCCCATTCCCAGACCATGGATGTAGTGAGTGAGTACCCCTCTTGGAGGAGCCCACTGAATCCCTATGCAAAAAATTCCTTCAGGCGTGAGGCTTTTACCATGAGGCTGGGGAAAGGCTATGTCTTGGGATTTTGCACTCTCCTCATCTTTGCCTTCATTACACGGCCCTTGGATCTGAGTCTCCTTACCTACAGCACACCCTTTGACGTAGGACAGATGGGATCCAGACCAAGCAGGCTCTGCTCCTTGGTGCACCTGGGATGTTCCTGTTGGTCAGGCAATGGCTGATTTCAGCAGAAGGCTGTCTGGAAATGCCATGGGCTTCCTTTTACTGATGGTCAGGGCCCACCTGACGGGAGTCCTGAATACTGAATGGTCCAAGGAGAACAGGAGGCAACCGACTGCCACTCAGCGCTGAGTACTGCAAGGGTGAGATGAAAGGCTGCTGCTTCTGCCAAGGGATAACCCTGGTTCAACTGGTGCGGTGCTCCTGCCTGGGGCTGGGGACTTGCACCTGTACAGCCCTGACACCACTGTATTCCTGTTTCCCCCAGGGATCTATGTCATGCCACAGGTGGGAATCTCCCAGAATGCCCCAACAGACACTGCCAGATGGGACGGGGTAGCTGTACAGCTGCTGGGGAGACAGCATGGGATGGCACTGCTGGGCTGAGCCAGCACAGTCCAGTGAAGAAGTCTTAAAGAGCAACAAAACCCACACACATGCAAAAACTCTGCATCAGTCTTCAGTGTAGTTGGAGTAATTAGTGGTTTCTTACAAGGGGAAAATAATAAAGAAAGTAAAAATCCAACTGCCTTAAAACAACAGATACTCCCAATTCATTTCTAATTTATGCATTCTTGTCATATGAAAACCACTTGCTTAAGCTGCTTTTCTATCTATTTGCAGTCTATTCAGACACACAATGCTCAGTGGGGGTCTGTCTCCATGATTCATTGGCTCAGATTTCCTATAGAGTTTACATGATGTCTACTAAGCCCCATACAGTTTTGTATCCATTATAACCAGGGACAAGCAAGCAGGGCTCAGGAGGCTGAGCATCCATCTAAGAATAGCTTCCTGTCTTCCAGCTCTCTTCACAACAAATGAACAATGGTCACATTTTACGGGCTAGCATTGCATGGTGAGGGGAAATTAGAGGAACTTGTCTGAGTTAAATAAGGGAAGAAGCATTTAGAGTGAGGCTCCTTAAATGAGCAGGTCAATAACTAGTTTACTGAGACCAAGGCACATAGCTAATGAGAGAATAAAGAATTATTCTTGTCAAGAGAGAAAAAGATGCTGCCCTGGTTTTGTGCTAAATAATTACATTCATTATGTTTAGGACAGCCTTGCAAGTGGTCTTCTGCAGTAGTAAATTCATTAGCAAAGCT
This sequence comes from Climacteris rufus, assembly GCA_013398175.1. NCBI lineage: Eukaryota > Metazoa > Chordata > Aves > Passeriformes > Climacteridae > Climacteris > Climacteris rufus. The sequence goes on along the minus strand of VZRZ01005138.1, from coordinate 376,277 downwards.
AATAGGCAAACCACTATTGGGGCAAATCTAAACGATTGCAATAGGATGTGTGGCAAAGATGGGGAAAGGTGGTATGAGAGCTAAGAGCCAAAGTTAGCTTTAAGTATAATTGAATTTATCTTCTCATCAACTTTAGGGCCTCCTTCTGGGCTTGAAACAAGGAGAGGAAAAGATGTTGAAAGGAAAGGATATTCACTTGATTCGATTTGTTGCTAGCTTTTCCAGCTTACCAAGCTGTCTAAACTGACCTCTTGACACATGACCACAATTATAAATCCAACAAAAATTAAAACGTTAACTAAATTGGCTCAATGTTTCAAAGTGAAAAAGGATCTCAAATGTGTCAGGAAGCCATCTCCCCAGCAGAGACACTAAAAAAGTAAACAGACTTTGAATTCACCTAGAAGTTCATAAAACTTAGCTGGGCAGCAGGAAGGTAGGGTCTTCTTTAATCGTGCACTGCCTACGCCATAATCACAGGAGCTTCATAGATACAAATGCAGCAAAACGAGGAGAGCCTGGAAAATTATTTAAAACAATTGAGCAAGTCTGTGGAGCACAGCAGTAACATGCAGGACAGAGCAGACCATAGCCACTGCTCATGGCAGTGTCTGGCACTGACCACGGTCTCCAGGAAGGGCTATGTAGCCCCACCCCTTCAGGGCTAGCTTGGCTCACAAAATGAGGCACAGAGGAATGGGGGCAATTCCCATTATTGTGCTCAGTACAGGACAGAGCTCTGTCTGAAAAAGCAGAAGGGGTATTTTTCTTTTTTACATGTTGAAACAGTCTTTAGTATATTAAAAGTGGGATTCAAAACTGAGGTTTTTTCTAAAAATAGCTTTACCACTAGGAAATGAAAATGTGTTATGATTGAAAAAAAAAAACCTACTAAAAATTGTAAAAGAAATCATCAAATATTTAAGCTTTTTTTTCTTTGCATGTAGAATATAAACAACCATTTGTTAAATTTGTAAAAAAAATTATTAAAATGCCTGATTCTAGTTCAGCTGTGTTGGGTTCAGCTTTGTCACTGACCCCAAAAGCTGTTATACATCATATCTGTGTCTAGCTGTTTTAAATGGACACTCAGGGTATTGGCTAAAGGCATCCAAAAAGTAGCTTTTGAGTAATTGGATTTTGGAAAGACAGAAAAGAAGTAATTGCAATGAAGCCCATAGCTGAAAGAAAAGGGAAAAAAAATATTCTTTGCCAAGTGGAAATGGGAATAAATGTTCTTGGCTACCGCTGCAGTCTTAAGAGCCAGAATAAGCCTGAGGCTCCCTAGTAAACCTAGTTTTGAAACCTCATCAGATGATCTCTCATTTCTTCTGGGTAGTTGCCTTATCCAGTCAAGTTAAAATTCAGAATCTAACTCTCAGTGAGAAATGGGAAATACTGATGTATTGTACACGTGAAGAAAGACATCCAGAGTATTGTCTTCGCCTAAACTAAACACTGGGGAAACGGTTGCCACCTTTACCATTTCAGGGAGAGGCTGATCCCTCCCTTCCAGCCATCAGTGCAGCTACCCCGACAGCAGGTCTGGGTTGCATGGGCTGCAACACAAAAGGCTGCGGGACATCCCAGAGCCACAACACCTCTATGCATCACCAGAAGAAAATCTGCGATAGTCATCCTTCTCCCACCACATTCCTTCATGCATCTAACAGCCTTCAAAACCAGAATGAAAAGGTTAAAAAAAAAAATAAAAATAAAGAGTTCTCTGTATAGCGACAAAGCTTCCTTCTTAGAGAATTTTTAATTAATAATTTCCACAGGGAAGACAAAAGCTAGAAGATACCTGTTAAGAATGTGGGAAAGGTGTCAAGGTGGTGTTTTACTGTGGACAGGCCCAAGCACGGGCTGGGGAGAAGCTGGCACTTTGTTCTCTCAAAGGTAAAGACCAGACCTGGTTTCCTCACTAGGTTTTTGACAGTTATTAAGTAATAAAAACACATTATGCAATCTTTACATTTAGAGACCAAAAAAGTTCAGTTTTGGTCATAAAAGTGACTATGAAAATGTCACTTTGTTTCTGCACTCATCTGTTCCCTCAACTGTCTATTCTCTTGTCAAAACATAGCCATTTTACTCACTAATGTTAATGGGAGCCCCATATGCCAAGCAGAGAAGATTGGCCTCTTAAGCTTTACCTCTTTGCCTGCTAATAAAGCACACATTTTATCCCAATAAGCAAGGGAAAGCCAGCACAGGTGCACCACAGTAATATGCATTATGCTTTGCTTCATGCTGTGCTACCACCGGTGAAGCTTTATTCTCATTCCAGAACTTGTACATTTGCTGAAGGTTAGTGATGAAGCACAGTGCAGGTCATAAACAACTGAGCTTAATTTTCCACAACTAGACAGAGCAGCAGGCACTTAGGAAAAAAATTATACTAGCTTGTAAATGGAACCATTTAATATGGAAGTAACTGATGGCAAATAAACACAAAATGCCAAGGCAACTTCTATGTCACAAGCTGTACTCTGTTCTTTACATTTCTTTAGAAAGCAAATCTAGTAAACTAGAATTTATTCAATCTTACCAAAGAAATCACCTTAGAATGTGAAATATACTCGTAAGAATGGAGAACAGTGTGTTTCTTTCTGAAAAAATCTACACACAATGCACCATCAAGGTCTAAATAGTGCAGCTATGGCTAAGATTTTCAAGACATACCCTGGAAACACAGTCATCCTTTGACAAAGTAATCTTTGTGGTAAAAACTTCTCAAAACAGGAGAGCTTAAATTATACAAATGGCAAAATATCTCCTTGCCTTGTTTCTTCAATTACCTTCCAAGTGCAGAGGTTCTTTCTCCAAACATGTGATGCTTTCAACATGCTCTTGACCAACCATCTCTTTTTTAGATGACATGAAGGTTCTTGTTACCTACTGCAGCTAGTGGTGCTTCAACCCAGTCTCTTCTAGCAGATAAGACTTTCTTTTCCAACTACCTGCAGCCAAAAAATATTCATTGCTTATGGATTCCCACAGAATCAATGACAGATCAATGCAGTCTCAGAGCTGCATCAGCAACAGATTTGAGTCTTTATGAATAGATGTGAAGCCACAGAATTCTATGTGGAGTTCTGGGAAGCTGATTCCAAACAAAATCATGTTACAACTGAAAAAATAGTTGAAAAGACACATTTGTACTTTAGGTGTGATTTCTGGGTAGGAGAACAGCAGTGAAGCAGTGTCCCAGGGAGGCTGCCATCATCTGCACTCTTGGAGGTTCACAAGAGCAAACCAGACTAAACTCTGAGCAACCTGGTCTGGCCTTGTGACTGACCCTGCTTTCAGAAGACTGTCAGACCTAGCCTTCTTGTAGTGCCTTCCCAACCAAGCTAGGAGTGTGGAGTGGAAATGGGTTTCTGCTTGGGGTGGCAGGTGACTCCCCTCCCAACTCACCTCACCTTCCCTGGTGCCCTTATAAAACAGGTGCGAGGCCCTGAAATCTGAGAACTAGTATAATGAGGACCATGGAAATGAGAACAGGGATGAAGGTTCTTCCAAGATGGAGGCATCGCCTAGGGCAGGGCAGCCTACCCCCTGCATCACAAGCTCCTCCATGAAGGAAAAAAGAAAGGTAGTATTCATTGGTGACTCCCTTTCAAGGGGAATGGAGGATCTGATACTCCAACTGGACCCAACCCATAGGGAGTTGTGTTGCTCCCCTGGGGCCTGTGAAAGAGACATCACTGAGAAACTTCCCAGCCTGGTACTGCCCATTGATTATTACTCTCTACTAGTTTTCCAAGTAGGCAATAACAAGGTCCCAACAAGGAAACACTGAGGGAGCTGGGCTGGTTCAGCCTTGAGAAGAGAGAACTGAGAGGGGACCTCATCAATGTCTGTCAGTATTTGAAGGGAGGTGTCAGAGGATGGAACAGGCTCTTCTCAGTGGTGCCAAGCAAAAGGCAATGGGCAGAAATGGATGCACAGAAAGTTCCACATGAACATGAAGAAGAACTTCTTTACTGGGAGGGTGACTGAGCACTGGAATTGCCCTTCAGTCTCCCTCACTGGGGATATTCCAGAACCATCTGGATGAAAACCTGTGCAGTGTGCTCTAGGATGACCCAGCCTGAGCAGTGAGGTTGGAATAGACAATCCACTGCGGTCCCTTCCAACCTTACCCTTTCTGTGATTCTGTGTGACATAAGGTCTCACTCAAAATCATACCAGCATCTACAGCCAGGCACAAGTCAAAAGAGATTCTTGCTCTGTCCCTTCCCTCAGGGCATGGCATTTTGGTACACCCACAGACCTCTTGCTAATTCCTCCCTAAACATTGTTCTGACCCATCAGACAAAACCCCACACATTCCTTTGTTACTTTTCACAGTTTTCCTTTCCTAGGAGCCTGCAGAGTACAAACCTACAGGCCTTCTCCGTCGTTTGTCAGAACAGAGACTGCTCTGAATGGAGCAGCAACAAACACCTGATAATCATTTCTAACATTCAGATTAGCATACTGCATTCACTGCTATTTATATCCTCTAACTTCTTGATACCCATGGCTCAGTGAACCTGTTCAAAACCTCTCCCTGGTTTATGAGTGTGAATTTAGCTTTATGTTCACTGACTACTAATGAGGCTTCTTCCTGCTTTAAATCTGCATAAAACTAGGTACTTATTGTACTGCTTTTCATTGATTACAAAGAGAATTGGGATCTGGCAACCATTGATAATGCCCATGAAGAGATGCTCACTACTCTCTTCACTCTCAGAGTGAATTTAGTTGCAGCAAATGGTCAAAACATGACCCAGTACAAGAAGGAAACCCTTCTTGGTCAAATAATACCAGAAAGTATCCTTGGAATCAGCATGGAGCTGGACTTGGAAGATCTGAGCAAAGTGCCAGGTAGCACCAGTGCCCAGACACACCATGGTACTGCCACTATTTGCCAACCCATATGCACTGTTCCCAGTTTCTGAATCCACCTTGTCAAAGGAGAGCAAGCATAGCAAGCACAGCTGGCTTATAGTGTCCACATTTCAGTGCTTAAGCTTAAGCTTTGCCATGTAACCTATGCAAAATAAACTGAGCAGCTCCCCAGGCATACCTCAGTCAACTCAATTCTTCTGCTTTGGAAGAGGAGGAGACAGAATTACTCATTTTCCTATGTGCAGAGCCAAGCTGTGGGCTGGAGGAGGTACAAGGCCTAGGGAAGGAGCTCTTATTCCTTCTTACCCTGCAATAAGGGTGAAAAGATCAAAGTTCACTTTTCCACTGCTGCAGGAAAGAGGAAAACACAGCAAATGGGTTTTGACATAAATTGGTGATGGAAAATCTGGCTAGCATATCCATGGCTGAATTTAGTAATTTTGTTTAATGCAACAAATTACACTACAATTGTATGTGATCTATATTCTTGGCCTTTAAATCAAGGGTAATCTATGGCTTTTAAGATTTCAGTTTATCCTTAAACAATATTAATGGCTGTCCACAGCAGACACAGCTTTATCAGAGGGGAGAACATTGAAAATTTGAGGAAGAACATCTCCATCTAACTGCCTACCTCTGAGAAATTAGCATTCTTCCCAAGAGAAAAAAAGGTTGAGGTTAATTAGGTGATTGTTGAACAATGCATGCAAAGTTTCTATTGTGAAACATTACTTTATGGAGAAATGTATGCACATTCCCACCTTGCCAGAATCTGATAAAAGATGAAGGAGAATACAGTACATACCGTCAAATGGATGACAACTTCATATAACTTCTTCTGAAAGAAAGCAGCCTGTTGTTTACCGCATTTATCGACAATCTGTGAAAGTAGACCAGGAATCAGTCTAATTACCAGAGCGCCAGTTGTGCTTGTTAACACCAGCTTTGTGACCAAATGTTATTCCACAGTTGTCACATCACAAGAAGGTTTCATTACTAACATAATAGTGAACAAGATCACATGCCTGGCTATTGATTGATCTGCCACACAAAGGAAGGACGTTTGTTGTCTCTATTATAACCAGTTACATCTTTGTCTGCCTGTATAATATGCACAGGAATGTATCAAGAGCAGTTGCTGCAGTGTTTCTTAATTTCTGCCTGTTAGCCCATTAACAGCCCACTGGGATTTGCAGACTTTACCAATAGAGAAGAAATGACCTTGCCATAGTTATGTCTTTCACAATCTTCAAAAAATTGTTTCCATTAGCCTTCCTGCAATCCTATAAGGATTGAGACTTACTCAATATTTGCATTATGAATATATCATTTCTGCCAAATCAAAAGCTATTTTAATTCTTTCTAGACACAATTGAGTAACACAGCAGGAACAGTAGAAATATTCATCATTACTGCAGTTGAATGGCCCTGAAAGAACTAGATTTTAGACCAGAGAAATCCTCTGTTAACAAGCACCCCAGACAAAATGAACTAAGATTGACCCTCAGAGCATCATGATATTGCTTGATTGACCAGTTATAGATACAAACAGCAGATTTCAGGCCTGTTGCTGATATGAAAAGTGAACACTCTTGTTTATTTTTCTATGAACTCAATAAATATTACAATAAAAAAGTGGATTTGTTTATCATTGTGAGCCTACAGAAAAATAAGCATGCCTCATCATCTTATCTGATGATGAATGATTTATCAGGCAGAACATGAATCTGCTTCTGAGTCTATTTTCCTGTTTATGCTTGTTGAACAGATACAATTTAATGAAGAATATAAAGTACTTAAAAATCTGTCTACCATTAATAGTTTAATTAAACTGACATGTACTTCAAAAACAGAGAGACAGAAAACATTAGTTTTGGTTATAAAGGGCATGGCATTATTAAAGTGCAATTAAAACCAACATTCACTTACAATTAATAGCTATAACAATTTAATTATTTAACATTTCATTGTCAGTTCTGGCTAACCTAGCCACCCCAAGAGAGGTGTGTTCTTTGGTTCTCTTGTAAAGTATATTACATGACAGAGACCCAAGCATAAGATAACAAGTTGCTCCTGAGCAATATCTCACTGTAAATCCCCTGATAAACACCCCACTGTGCCATTGGTGGCAGAGGGGCCTCCTGTGTCCTTGAGGTGCCAGTTCCTAAAGGATCCCTCAAAGAACCTCTCAACTGGGGCAGGTAACAGCCTCTGCTGAGGCTGCTGCAAAGTCTAGGGCATGACTGGTGAGCTGGCTCCTGGCTTTTTGATCACTTTTCCCTAGTAAAAGCACTCATCTGGGACCCTTGGACATACTGAAGTACTTGTTTTCTTTCTAAACTTCATGTCTCACAGCTCTCTCTGTCCCACTTGATTGAAATTGATCAACTGGCTCAGAACTGAAAAAGAGGAGCAAAGAAAAGCAGCTCAGACACACAGGTCTCATTTTGCTTGGAAATGGGACAAAAAATCTTCTCCTGCCAATTCCAAAGTTAAAACCCAAAGATGCAAAGTGAGAGACTGACAAAGAACTCTTTCAAGATAACTTCCCAGAAGCATAAATCCTTCTTGAACAAAGTAGCAGTGGTAATGCCCCTGAAATTCAGCCTACATTTTTTAAGAACATAGCAACAAACAAGTTTAGACATTTCATCTGAATTTTAGATTCAGAAGAAAATACAGACTTAAAACATGGGACTAGTCTGAAAACATGAATTCTGTTCAATATGAAATTTCAGTACTTTCAGAGCTATTTTGAGAAGAAAATCAGCTTTTTGAAGCACAGCACCAGAAGTGAGGTAGACCTGTCCCTAATAGCCAGGATTTCCACTGCAGACACATCCATCTGTGAATGGAGCCAATGTGCCTGGGTTGCACCATTAGCCACGACACAGGCAGCTGGCATTTCTGGGATACATTTGGGAGAAAATCTGTTTTCAAGGATTTTCTTTTGAGATACTATTTCATTAAACAAGTCTCAAGAAAAATTGTCCTAATCAAGTTAAAGAAAATCAACTGCTAGTTTTCTTCATGTGGGCAGAATGTCATGGCAAGTTCCAGGGCTCTCAGCAGAACTGCACAGGTGTCAAAAGTTCACTCTTACAAGGAAATTGCAGGATTAATACCCTAACAAAAGCCCACCTATTCCTGAACACAACCTGGAGTAGATGTTATTTCAGGACTATTTACCTCATTCCTATAACCTTGATTTACTCATTTACTTACAAGTAGAGGTGTGTGGAATGGCTGCAACTGCTACAATAAACCCAAAAGAAGACACAGTCCTCTATTACCTCCTCAGATAGAAATCAGGGAAAAACCCAAAAACATAGTGAAAATTTTCACAAAACCTTTTCTTTGTGCCTTTTACCCATCCAGAGAGTGCTATCACCTTTGTCACACCACCTGACTGTTGCTGTCTTGTGAAGCCCAGGAAAAGGAGAAACCCTTCTGCCCACACTGCAGGTGGCTGAGCCAGGATGGAGTCTCTGGGATTAGGAAGAGATGTGTGCTGAGCCTCTGTCTGCCTTGCAGGGACAGATTTCCTATCCAGGACTTACACCAGGGCTCCAAACCTTTACATCATGCTGCAAGGATGGCACCTGGGCTTCCCCTGGCAGATGAGTATACCAGAAATCTGGTTGAGGAAAATGTGTTTTTATTCATTATTTCATAGACAGCATTTTACTGACAAATTTTTTTTTTCACTGCACTTGTAAGCAATGAATTTAAAAACGGAATAAAATTAATCAGTACAAAATAATATATTCCCACACTTCAGTTTCTCCATGGGAAAAAAAAAAGATTTTTCTGAAGTTTAATCTGTTAAATTTAACACTTGAATTTCTCTGTGGAGAAATTTAAATGAATACTGAAATGGCAAAAGGTGGGATTTAGTAGGATTATTAAAAAATAAAGCATAAATATTGTCTCTACCTTTTTTCATCTAAAGAGTATCATAATAGTATATTTCTTTTCAATGCAGTCATTAAGACAGGAACCCTCACTTAAAACCACTTGCACTGCCACATCTTAGGTTTTGAATTCAGATAAGTTATCCTCAAAAGAATAAATATAACCATAAATTGTCAGAGCTAAATCATTTCAACTGACCAGAAGAAATTATTATGAGAATTGGTGTTCTTTTGAGGGTCTTGTGAAGAATTCAGCAACTGAGGAGTATTTGCTGGGGAGGTACCAGATACCCTCACTGCAAAATGATGAGCTGCTTTTTCACTGAGCAAAGGAGGGAAAGGTGGCAGCTAAGGGGTTTAAAGCTTTTAAGGGTTTTGGCTCTGCAGCCTCTAACCACATTAAAACCTTGTTCACTCTCTTTTCAAGATCTGTAAGTAAGATGTTATTGCAGTCCAATATAGACCAACAGAGCAGGCAGAATAGAGGATAAAGTCTCGAAACACATTTGGACATAAATCAAGATCTATGGACAGACAATACACCATTGCATATAAACTAGAAGTAAAATCCCTTGTGTCTGGACCAAGCCTCTTTCCTTGCATGAGGATTCCTACCAGATTGTTATGGCCACACCAGTAATCAGATGTTTGCATATATAGAACAAAACACCAGGCAATTAGTGAGCTGTATTTTATTTATGGTTTATTCACTGTTGTGATCAATGCAGCCTAGAAAAACAAACATCTAAGGAAATACTATATTAACTGACCATGAGTTTCAATCTTTTCTTTGAAGACAGAACATTCCCTATAATTTCATGCTTCTAAAATGTATATATCAAGCCTTACCACATCAAGAATATTTTTTCAGATTTCCTGCAATTTTTTTTTTTTTTTGGTGCAAAATCACATTCAAATACTATGATCTTCTATGTAAGGCGTTGCCCCACAAAAAAGCATATCTAAAACATTCCTGACATAAACCTCAAGAAAGAGCCTACCAAAGTGTGTGGCTGTCTAGGTGGCTTTATAAATGAAATCAAGGCATTAGATGTAGATTTTGTTATTATTGTGTTTAAATTAAGCTTGAAATGCCATGCTACTGAAATAAAAATCAGACGCAGAACAGGGTATTGTTTGGTTTCTGAATATTAAATGCAATCAAACGGTAATAGTACTTATAGATTTTTCACATACAAACAGATTTATGAGACTGATAAAAACCGTTTGCTCATTGAATTTCAGGAATCTGTGTGGTTTCTTCTGTGAATAATCAAGTAAGTTAACTCAGGCAGCTTCTCTGGTTCAGTGCTACAGACATACAGAATTTATATTTAAAGGGCTACTTTTTAAAAAGCAAGTAACTTTACCATCAATGCAATTTAAGATAATGAGACAAAATACAGCACCAAAAAGAAACCTAGTTCACAGTGTTCAGAACTGAAAAAAATGGTAAGTCAGCGATTTTCATTGTGTTGCTAATAAATTTTACTTTCACATTTGCATACATGAGAATTAAGTCACAAATCCTGAAGGCAGGAGTCATTTACTTCACAAATTTGTTTCTTTATATATTTCTTTCATGATTTTATGAAAATGCATCTATTAATTTGAAATTCCTGAAGAGTTTTTTTCAGTTCAGAAAAATCTCTTAGCTGTTTTTCGGCAGCTCTGATTACTTTAAGTAACCTGCTATCTCAGTAAGAGCAGAAAGTTTATTGACACAGAATTTTCTAGTGATAGCTTTCCAAAATTAGTATTTAAATGAGCTTACATATTGAGGAAAAAAAGCAAAAATGTACTGAAAATTTTAGAGGCCTAGGGCCTTCTCAAGATGCATGATGTCTCTCCCCTGCTTTGGAGTCGCAAGAATGCTAAAGAAGGAGAGAAAAAAAAATCCTTATTTCAGAAGAAAAAAAAAAACCCAAAACAAAACCAAACACCACCCTTAAAATACCAGATCATGTCAAAACTGTGGGAAGAGGTTTCCGTTACTATTGGCTGTGGGTTTATATTCCTGTTCTGCCTGCCAATATTTTGGGTAGTATTCTGAAGTTGCGCTTTGATCCTTTAAGGACCTCCTATCCCCTAGGCTCAGGTTTGATTCAGTACTGGAAGTGCCAGGACAGCAGCTGCTCCAAGAGCAATTTGGATAAAATTTCGCAAGAGCAGCTTTTCCTGAAATATTTTAAACCAATCTGAATGCAGAAAAGCAGGGACAAAATAAATTTTAAAAAAAGATAAACACAGAAATCAGACAGAGTAAAACCTGGAAGGGGAATGTGGAAAGCAGAATGGGAGCTAGGAAATACACGTTTGTGGAAGGACTAAGGAACCAAATGGGGAAACTGAGAGAAACATTTGGAAAATAATCTGAAGAGCAGAAGGCTGACAGGGGAGGCAAAATCTGTGAGGGGAAAAGTGAAGGCGGGTAACACACAAGCACGGAACTGAATCAAAAAAACACCATTGAAAGAGGGAGAGGAAGGACAAAGGGCCAAAAGACAATAACCAACAGCATGAAACAAAAATAGCTGGTCAGAGAGATGGTGAGGAAGGTAAATTGGAAACAGAGATCCAGAGGAAGGCAATTTAGAGTGAAAGCTCAACCTAGAAAGAAAGCTTCATGAAGTTTACAGGAAAATTAGTTTTAAGGGAAGTCCAGGCAGCACAAGGATGGAAACATAGTCAATTCTTTGCCTTCTCAATCTGCCTATAGGTTAACAGAACCTCTGTTTATAGCAAACCCAAAATATAAACATCCAGCCTATTGGAACTGGTAAGGGGGACATAGTATAGCTACTGCCTTCTCCCTGTGAACAATGCAATCTGCTCCTTTCGTGCCCTGCTTTTGGAGCAGGAGGAACAAACAGGCAAAACATAATTTACAGTCTTGGTTTATCTGTATCCACAGCCCGTCTGCTGACTCGAACACAGCAGAATGTGTATGTGTGCATTCAGAGAGATGGCTGTCATTAGACCAACGAAGTTAACAAATGTATAAAAGCCAGGATCAGATCAGTAATAAAGTTTACACTTCATTATGGATGTCAAAATCCTTGCTGAATTTTTTTTCCACAAATATCTAGCTCATTGAATTTCACAGGCAAAACCATCTCTAGCAAGCATTCAGGAATCAGTTACTCAGAAGCATTCAGGATTAAAATATAAAAACAGATATTTCCTTAATAAGTTTACAGAATTAGAAAAACTGGACATATTAGCACACATCTCTGTATTCACGGCTGTAAAATGATTGGATTCTTGTCTCATCAAATTTACATTGTAGAATCTGAATATGGTATGATTAGACATTATTTTAACAACTACATTACAATACAATTTAAAATAAAATGGCCCTTTATATCACACTAATATCAGTGTTTTAAATAACAAAAGGGACTTTTTTTTTTAAATAAAGGAAAGTATTAGCATTTAGTTTCAATCAGTATAAGCAATGCTGTACCAGTTGGTGTCTCAAAGATTCAGGATTTTATTAATATTCCAGAGATGCATTTGTGTTGCCTCTGGGTACACTGAAAAGCCACTTAAACTGCACTTAAAGCAGCACTACAGGATCAAATTGATGTGCATCAACCATTTACAATAAAACTTGATTATTATAAAGGCATACATATTTGCATAATTACATGTTTGATTTTTTGATAATGCAGCTTACACTACTAAATGTTGCTTCATGTAGAAAGGGATCGTCAAAAAGCACCATCTGCTGTAGTGTTTAATGCACTGCAATGTTTGAAAAATTCTGAAGGTAAATTTGTGCAAATCAAAGGAGAAAGCAAAGGAGTTTTGTTAGAACAAGGGGTTCAGGGATGGAGGAGGGGACACAGTATGGTGTGGACCTTTTGTTAGGCTGTCATCTGTTTCTCTCTGGCTATTTAAAAGAAAAAATCCAGTGGAGAAAGGTAAAACAGAGCAGCACATTCCACAGTCCACAGAACATAGGATTCAGAACTTGAGAGCATTTGGCATAAACACATTTCTGATGTTTTCAGTCAAAAAAAAAAAAAATCAGTATCTAATATATGCAATGAAGGATTATAACAGAAAAAAAAGAAGCTGATTTCACAAGAATTAATATTTTCAAAGGAATCTCTATTAAGCATCACAATAGCTTAAAAGACATAGAACTTGAAAATAAGAATATCTCCGTATTTGTTCAATTCAAAGAAAGCAGCCACCTGATCTTCAGTAAGATCTGACCATATCTGAGCAACCCCAATGGAAGCCCAATGGGTTTAGGAAGTCTGATGCTAAGATTGCAGAAATAAATGTGCATCTTTGATTACAAGAAAAAGCAAGCACTTCTAGACTCAGCACAGTTAGCCCAGAGTTCTTGTATCCTAAAAATAGCATCATTTTGATTAGCACTACATGTCTATCATTTTAATACCTGAGGCTTTTTTTCAAAGTGGATTTTGAGAAAAGACATTAATCAAATGTAGTTGTAGTTGTTTGTAATATTCTGCCATCCTGAGGAGTCTGTATGCATGCATCCAGAACACACACACACACACACACACAGAGAGAGAGAGAGAGAGAGAGAGAGAGAGAGGGAGAGAGAGAGAGAGAGAGAGAGGGGGCATCTGTGGCTTTTTCCATGTCTCNGGCTTTTTCCAAGTCTGTTGCTACCTCTGTTGCTACCTCTGAGCTATGCTGTGAACATTTTTGGACATTGTGCTGAGTAGTAAAACACAGCACAGAGCCAAGACAGGGAGGATCTGGCAAGGAAGTCAATAGGCTTGTACTAGCCTGTTGCTTCCCAGTAGGAGCTCATTCCTTCACAAATTGGCCTTTGGTAAGCAGTGTGATTCATTGCTCAGGGACTGGATTACAAGCTGGAAACCAGCTGACAGAACTTGGGCAACTCATTTCACTTCCCCGTGCTATCCATTTTCCTTCCTCCTGTTTTTCACATCACATTAGTTGAAAATTATAAAAGTCTTTAGGGCAAGGACTTTTTCATGATACAAGTTTCCAGCATGTTGGGTATTAAACAAGCTTTTTTGTCTGTGGGCACCTCAAGGTATACCAGGATACAAACAACAGTTGGATTGTATGCTGTATGTGGGATAAATACCAAGTCAATTAAAAAGCATCTTTAGCAACACAATCTGACGATAAAGTCCAGCAGTCAAGAACAGCATCTGGCTCCAAGATATATTCTACAGTCTGTGACATAAAAGAGCTTCAAAAACAGATGAAATTTTGTCCAGACACCTGAAGGAAAAATGTGGTGGTGTATGTGTGAATGCAAATATCTCAAACCTTCTGTGCCCAAACCACAACAGCTTGCATGTAGATTCACTGAAACCAAAGGGATGGCCATAGAACTGGAAGCCCTAAAGCTGCATTGCTGGCCTGTTAGGTTATGCTGCATCTGGACTATAACAGATTTACATTCCCACCAAGAAAATAGCCACTCTTGTATAGTTATGAGACAGATTTTGCTTCACATTATGAGGCAGAATGCGCTTGAGCCCTCTATTATGCCTCAGATTATTAAACATCCAGGTTTTTTGCCCTGACTTACCAGGTACAATTATAGCTTGGCATCAGAGATGCTGAACACCCACACTATCATTGACTTAGATCAGCACTGTGAAATCCAGTGCTTCTGAAAAATCAAATCTTTTGTCTGTCATGCAGAAGAGTATAATTTTTTTTTAAATAACCAGCATATCGTTGTGTGTACATAGTTCACAAAACTCAGAACCATATCTCTGTTGATATTTTCCCCACACCAATCATTTACTGGGTTGAACTGGGCTGTACTGCGATGCAGCTCCATTCTCTCTGTCTCTGCCTGAACTTGAAGTAGAAACTGAATGGTTTCTTGCTTATCAGGTACTTGTATCAAAAAGATAATGCTGTATTTATAGCATCTTATTGAAAATAGCCCCAAATTACAACAAAGCCTCAATGATGCCTGCATTTCTTTCCCACCAAAGTCTCTAAATGCATTTGGTCAGAGCACTCAAAAAGGAAACAAAGCCAGTCAGGCAGACACAAATTTTTAGAAACAATGAGTTTCCTCTTAGTTCCTTAATATTCTGCTCTTGGTGAGCTTCTCTAACAAAGTCTGCACTAATCGTTGCTGGAATCAGCACAGCAGTGGCTGCTAAGCAAAGTCTTTTCTCCACCCTCTCTGCACTAGGCAGACAGGGTTTTTCATTACATATATCATTTTCAACTTGCTGCAGTGATTCCACAAAGACACGAGGATTTAGAAAGCTAATGAATGGGGGTGGGGAGCAGGCTAGAGTTGGAGCTTCAGTGCAAATTTTAAGGCTAGATACTATGAGTGGCTTCACACATGAGGCACTGCCACTGATTTTATTTTCATCGCATGGCACTGACAGACTGACAGCCAAATCATTCATCTCAGGTTAATAAATCAAAGTAAGGGAAGGGGGGTGGATTTTTTTGTTCGAACATTTATTGCTACAGGATTTAGGGCAAGGCTCACTGGTCATTGCCTTGCCCTGGTTGTTATTGTGCTGCAATGACAGCAAAATTATTTATCTTTTACTTGGTAATTAAGCACAGAAGTGAAGAAGAATAGGTTTGGTCTGAAAACATTATAGTATCTAGGGACCATTTGCTACATCATAATGAGATGCAATAGATGCTGTAACTCAGTATATCTACAAGTCTCTTGCTGCTTTATTATTAGGGAAAAGTTTCATCTTGCAAGTTAACTAACAGAAAGTTAACAGTTTATAAATAAGATTAACCTGAACGAGGAAAACAACATTCTCCTCCATCTCCCCAGGTGAAAAGATACATCCTTTTCCAAGCTCCCTTCCAGCACAGAACACTGTTTCACCAGTTTCAGTACCCTCGCTGCTGTTCAGCAGTTTGGTCTGTCTAACGCACCTTTTGCAGACATGTCATCAATATTGCCTGCCACCTGGGAGAACAGGCTATACTGATTACAAAATAGTGGTTCTATAAATCTGATAATTTTAATGATAAAACAGGATATTTTAGGCTTTCTTGTCCCTGAAGAACAAAGAACAATTGCAGATTGATTGTAAACCAATTAAGGACCTTAGAGCTATAAGCTGTGAATATAATTTCTTTCTCCTAGAGGAAGAAAACAAAATAAACAAACAAAAAGGAATTTTCTGGTTCTTACCTCTCTGCATAATAACTTAAGATGTGGGTGAAGCTGTTAATTCAGATCTGAGTGATGAATTAATGACTTCAATTTTCTCAAGCCACAGTTATCACCAGATCCTACTCAGCTGCCTCTTTCAATGACCAATATTCACCAACATGTCAGGCAGAGAGGTAAGAAAGTGGTGAACATCATAGAACACAGGCATATGACCAAACACAAGCAGCTTTGGTCCTTGGGAGATGTTCTCTGCAATACCTCATAGAAGTTAAGAAACATTAGTTGTAGTCAGTGGCCCCACTTCAGCACCAATTCTGTCCTTAAATGCCAAATTTTGGGCAGCTGAGAAGCCTCAAAGTACAGACCTTGAGACGGTATTCTCCAGACGAACCACAGCAATCTACTCCCACCGTGGCAGGTCAACACTGTCCTAAGAACAGAATGGAAACCACCCGGATTAGTTAACACCTTTTATTTTGCGTTTAAAGCTCTTCCCAGCAACTATATCCTGCTGCCAATGCTCAGTTAATAGGCTCCTGTAGTGAATAACATCATGTGCTCTGTCAATTATTCATAATGAGACAAGCATTTTCACATCAGAATGCCAACTTGTAATGTGATGAGCTTGTATTGTACGAGTGTATCAAAGCTCAGTCTCATAACATCACTAGTTTGCTAAGTGAACTTTGAACAAAATTTATTCCCCAGTCTGCTCAGTCCTAATTTTCATGAATTTTGAAAACAGAAAATGTCTCTTCCTTGGCAGCATTTTTAGAATATGGTTTGTATTTTAGGTGCTTGATTTGCTGCTACATTTCATTTATTCTAACACATCATTGATCCCCTGTCTCATACATCAGATTTAGTTACTTTCTTATTGTATAATTTCTAGGCGACAGTGGCTATCCAGGACAGAAACAGCTGATGGATCTAATTTGATTTTGCCCTTATACCAGCAGAAGTTCACTTACTAGTTCACTTACTCAGAATTCATTGATCACTCAAAGGTCTTCTGGGATTGTGAAATCTCATTCTCAGTGTCTTTTCCAATTGTCAAAGCACAGACTCAATACCACATCTGACATCCCTGCAGCCTGCCTAGTTCTGCATAACCCTGCAGTCAACCATGGGGTTACAGTCAATGATGGGACTCTCATAAAGGATGACAAGGCTAAATCTTACTGACTTCAAACATGGCAAAGAGGTAGATGTTTCTGAAAGGTGGGTTTGCAGATGATAAGCAAGGGGCAGCTCAGTGACAGCCATATCTTTAACAAGGAAAAGGAAGAACCGGGAAAGGATGATTAGAGACTGAAAAGGCAGATAGTACAGGAAGAAGAAAATGTGGGAGGAGTTTTACACAAAGATCCACAGGTCTAAAATCAAATAAATTGTACTACTTAGTATAGGAAGATGATTGAATTCCTTTATCTGTGGCTTACTGTTCCCAGCTAAAACCAAGATAGTGTCTTGTGCACAGCCCATTCAGTTCAATGGCAAGACATCAAGCCTTGTGGAAGGTACTGTCAGAACAATAATCACTTTTAAAGTGGTTGTAAAGATCTTCTAGTCACTAAGTGCACACAAAGAGGCAAGATGAGGTTAATGAAACTTCAACAACTGTTTATGTTCAGTAAGGTTACTTCATCTAGAGTTTTTGAGAGCAGATAAGGTGGAAAAGAATGACATTGGGAAAGTGGATGACATTTAAAAGAAGCAGTATTAAAGTCCTCCATTATGAGAATAAAGACAACTATTTTGCCAACAGCAAACACATTTATCTTCATCTGGGAGAAACAACTGATAGTTCCCATTACCTGAGGGGATTCTAAACCTTGAGCTAATCCGTGCACCTACTGCACAACTTTGCAAACATGCATCAATATTTAGGTGCCAGGTTTTGGAACAAATGCATTACCAAATATGAGCTTCTTTCATAGAAACAAACATTATAATCAGAACAGACACTCTTTAGTCACAAATTGTTTTCTGAACACAATTGCCAGTCTCATTTCAAACTGTTTGAGCACCTGAGCTTCCATTTTCCCTCTCTGGAAAGTATTCACTATCCTAAATGCAGCCAGCTGTGCTAACTTTGCTCTGATAGGCATTGTTCACTTTCTCCTTTTTTTGCTCATCCTTCGGAGGGCATGAAAACATTTTTCTCTCTGTGTGCTTAAAACCCATCCACAACCATCAGCTGCTGCATCTTCTTTTCATAATCTTGTTTATATTGAAATGGACACTAATGTTGCTGTGCCCTGTCAAGAGACTTGGTCAATAGTACTAAAAATGCAAAAATCACAGGAGAAAATAATGGAGATTTACGTTCCCAGCAACATGGTATTTAAAACCCCTGGGCTGGCTTGCAGACTACAATACTTGCATTTAGAACTACTGGTTTCTTTCAAATGGAATTTTATTTAAACAGAATGAAAGCATTGTTTCTGAGGCAAGAGCTGAATCTTTGGAACAGAGGGGGAGTGATCCCATACTTAACATCACCACTCAGAGCTGTGATCACTCTCTATTTTGCTACAAACACACTGTGCAGCCTTAGTCAAGCTGCTGAGGGGTTTTCTTGCGGCTTAATCCCCCATCTTTGAGATAACTATGACTTAGACTCTCTATCTCATATGCACACAGTGAGGATAAATGCATTTAAAAAGAATTAATATATCACAATATAGTGATAGGAGTTCAATACCCTGCATACAGAGTAATTTATCTTTTTGTCTCCTGGATCAAGTACAGTTTCCAGGTATGTGCAACAATAAAAGCCTAATCTATTAATAAATAAAGAAACCAAACAATCTTCATCCCTATGTTCCTGTATATGAAGCCATGAACAGAAACATAAACCTGTAGGTATAAAGTGGAAATACTGGAGTAGAAAAGAGCAGAATTTTTTCCTTAATTACAATGGGCTTAAGACAAGGATAGGAATCACAAGCTAGACATATATAAAGAAATCTGTTCATTTCAACAGAATAAACCAGAAAACACAACAAAACCAAACAACTGCACAAGAAATTCATATATAAAGTAGATATATAAGTATTTAGACACATTTGAAAAGAGAAACTCCTCCTTATCTTGTGTAAGGAATACACTATAATTTACTAGCATATGAATTATATACTGTTCCCAGGGTGAAACCTCTGTATTTCTTGCTCCAGACTACTCTGCCTGTAAAATAGCTTTATTAGAGTTTAGCAATGTTAAGGACAAAAAGTGAAGGTAATGTCTATAGCTGCCATTAAAAACCAGATGATACATTTTACAGTGATTATAGAATAATATACTATAAAAAAAGAGTTTTCACCAAACATTCAAAACTATAGATTTATTCAAATTTCCAGAGAAAAATCAAACTTGTGAATTGCGCAGATTATATAGCCAATAAAATATTTATTGTTGCACAATGTATATTGTTAACAGTGTTGACTACTTTTCACCAAGGTGCCAGAGAAATGAAAAATTAACCAGTGCAGAATATAAAATAGGGGGTTTGAGTCCTACAGCTAGTTCATGAGCATACAAAACAGATTGTATTCAGAGCTGTAATATAGAAATTCTTCAGTGAAGAAGACACCAGAGCTGAATACCTGACAGCAGAACAAAACAGAGAACAGCATTAAAGCCTTGTAGTCGAGGTGTTGCATGCAAATGCAGGAAGAACTGAATTAGTAATGTTGAAGGTCTAGCTAACATAGACAGTGGCTGTGTCAATGAATGTTTTAATGACGTCTTAGTAGTTTTAAAGACTAAGAAGTGCATACATGCAGCCTGATGGAATTCTGGACATTCAGTGAATATGCGGGCTAGCATCTCTTCAGGTATATAAAAACAAGTAAACATTTGAATATCCTCCTCTGCAACTTGATAAACTGACCCATGCAAATCACACATGGGGTTTGAGGTGCATATTCTTGTTTTCAGAATTAACCATAACCACTACCAATAAACCTCCTATTGTCTACTATTTAGTCTTTTACAGAATTTAATGAATATTCATTTAAACTTCAGCTACAGGGCACCAAATGGTGGTCATGCTATGAAAGGGAAATTTTAACAAAAAATAAAAATCTTAAAATATCTTCTAGATAATTTGCATCTTAATGCTGTGACTTCAAATGTCCTCTTGATTTTGAGATGACTTATAGAACTTCCTAATGGAGGACATGGATAAAAGGTAGGCTGGCAGCACCAGACAGAGTAAAACAGGCTGTTGCTCCAGCTGTGTTGCACAGAAGGGCATCTCTGATCTGACCTGGTCATTCACAAATTACAACAGGTAAAAAAATAAATACACCGATACTCTGGCGTGAAGACTTTCATCCTTGCCCTTGGTCTCTCTTTTTCAGCTTTTCTTCTTACAGCCTTTAGCACAGACCACACCAAGCTTGGTAGTGCTATTACACACTCAGACTGAGCATGTGCCAGTTGACAAAATGCTGAAAAAGCAGCATTTGAACTCAACCCTATTTTGTAGCTGTCGTCCAGCTGGACCGGCACTCCTGCCCTTCTTCCACAGAAGCAGATTCCTCAAGCTGGGGGTAGGGATGCCCCCTCCTTTGTGGGAGCCAAGGCCAGGCTGCTGGAACAGCAAAAATAGATTCAGCCTCATTCTCCATAGCCCCCCTCCTCCTTGAAGCACCACGGTGCTGATGACTGGGCATGAAAAGCATAAGGCTTGGAATTTAAAGACAACTGTCTTTCTCCTCTCACCGTCACTGGTCACACTGCTTGATATTAAATTACATTAAATTCTACATATTTGACAAAGAAGAGCTTTACTGAATATTTCAGAATTAGCTATCCTAACTAAACTGGTCCCTAGGCTACACTAGTTCATGTTAAAAGAAAAATTACATGATGACATTTCAGAAAGCCCTTGGAGACATGTGCTGGCTTTCTCAGGCCAGGCACACAGCAGCCACAGGTCCTGCTTTTTGAAGAGGAGGACAAAACAGATTGAATTAATTGAAAAAAAAATCAGGTTAGATGTTCTCTTAGGATCTTAAAGTTCCTGTATTTTTAATTGCTTGTTCTGTCAGCACTTGACACCTGCACATTTTCAAAATCTTTTGATTTACACTGAAGCAGCTCGATTATGCTATCAGATAGCATGAACTCAGTGCAAAACACTGCTATTGTCTGCATGTTCCTGGTGTGCAAGGCAGGAGAGGGGAGCATGCATAAGCTTGGAGGAGATGAACCCCATTCCAACATCTTTCTGCTTAGAGAGACTTCAGCTTGGAGTCCCACCACGTACCTACACAACATCAGGGCCAGATCCAAAAACCTGGACGTCTAAAACTAGGTTCCTAAACCTGTGCTTGAGATGCCTAAAAAACAGCCTCTTGTAAAATCTAAAGTGTGAGGAAGCTTTTTTGAGACCAGTCAAAGTTTCAGTACTTCTGAATGCACTTTGGTACCGAAGTCCAGGTTCCCATTTTAAGAAATCCGGGACTAGAGCCAGACCCACCTTGATATTTAAATGCACTATGGAGCAGAAAAAGCTGAACAAGTCTGGACACCTGCACAAATGGGCAGGTGGCAGCCAGGGAGAGCAGCCACTCCACCCTGCTGACTTACTGCTGTGGAAGGAACCTCACTGCTGAGGATAAAGATAGGCAAATCACAGAAAATTTGCAGCTTTTTATACACATAAAGCAAAAGGAATAAAAACACCATATATAACAAAGACTTACAATAGATCAGCCACACAACTCTGCAGAAGGAATAAAGGTTTCATAAAAGAATAAATGAAAAAAATATTTCCAGAGATTTTAGGCAGCCCTAGAGACTTTCAAGTTTTACTCAGACCAAAGGCTGACAGATGCTTCCAGACCTCTGACTGCTCACTAGGGAGCTCAGGCCTTTCCAATGGAGTGAGGTAGGTCAGATGGAGACTAAAGGGTACAGACCTCCCCAGAGAAAGACTTTTTTGTTATGTTTGGGTTTAAGTGTGTTTCCTTCATAAAGCATGGTCTGAGGCTCCATTATGTTTTCTACTTAGAAATTTTATTATGAAGAAAATAGTGACACTTTTTCTTTCTTTTGACTGTTTCCCTCACTTGAAGAGTTTTGCAAAAACCTGATGTCTAGCTAACTGTGGCTAGCTTGTGTTAGCAAACAACACTCCACAAGTTCTGTCTTTAACAAGCTGACTCAGGCCATTCAGTCAGAAGAGCTTTCATTTCCATCCTACATAAACTCTTTCTTTTACCTCACTCATTTTCCAAAGTAAAGGAAGCTAACAGCTAAATTATTCTCTTTTTTTCACCTTTCCTCTAAATTCTTTATTTATATTTTTACTCTTTATCTCTATTTTTATTTTACAATCTGAGGATCAAAGTTTATTCCTCATTCCCATACAAAAGTACAGTGAGGCAGAACATTTGTGCAATAGATGTACATAATAGACAATGTACAATAAATGCCTTTATCATACCTTCCTCAGTCCTAGCACAGTCCTTTCCCGCCCTCAGGAAGTTCTAAGGATGCATCACCTGCTCATCCCCATGACACTTTTGCCATGTGAGTTAAGCTGCTGTCAGTAGAAAAGTGCTTAAGGCACATCATATAATTTTACATGTCTGTGTTTTTCATTCTCTCATTAAGTGATAACAGACAAAAGTTCCTGAAGTAATAAATAACCAAAACAACATTTGAAGTAAAATTCTCTTACTTATTTAGGGCTGCTTGTTTGAAGCAACAGGAATGGTAGCATGGGTAGTGCATGGACTCAAGAGTCAGACGTGGTATGCAACCAGAAGCACAGTTCACTTTTTTGACCACCTGTTCTCCAGGGAGCACTAGCAGGAGATGACAGAGAACTGTGGAAAAGAGGAGTTCATTATTTTAAAGCCCAAGAAAAAAACAACTTAGGAACATATAAGGAAATGCAAAGCCAGAAGGTAAGGCTGCCTTTCATAGGAAAAGACACAGCTCACCACTGCAAAAATATCCCTTATCTTCATGGCAATGCAGCCACAGAGCACTCCTATGACTCCCACTGAGGTTCAGACCTCTGTGTCAGAGGCAGTGCTAAAAGAGGCAACAGTTTATTCCCTATGATTTATTCAATTCAGAAAAAACTTATTACTTTTTTCATTGCTCCATTTTGTGATATAAACTTTTCCAGAGCAATGAGAAATTTAGTTATTATATAAGGTGTTCATCTTTGGAAAAGCAAGAATCTGGCCTCATGAAACACCTGAGTAAGAAACTATGAAAACACATGCCTGTCTGACTTGCACACAGCTTTCTTTAAAGATCTGTCTAAATAACTGTAAGAATCTAGTTTAATTTACAATCAAATATTTAAGAATTTCTTGTTCTAAAACAGTTTTTTTTACTTTTTAATTTAAATTTCATTAAATAGTAACAGTACAATAACCTGAATATTTCTTACCCTTTTGAGTTTATCTGATGAGATGGTGATATATAAAACACTCTTAAGAAATCAACTGTTGGCTTTACCAACTCTGTCTTTTTCAATTAATCCCTGGACCTCAGTTCAGGGTACCGTAGTCTTTATTCATTTAGATTCATTTCACCTCCTATGAAGACAACATAACTCTTAGGGCAGATTTTTCAGGGTAAACTGCAACGTGCTTGCTATATTTAAGATCTTGTTGAGACAGAAAAGTTTTTCATGGCGATATGTGTTAACATACAGATTTCGCTCATTTTTTTGATGCACACAGATCTACAAATACACATAAATTTATATATTTCTGTATTTTAAAAACATTAAAATAAGAACTCCATTAAGGGCAATGATTCATTTACACCTCAAGAATCTAACAAACATCTCACCACAACTCAGTACAGGGCACAGAATAAAAATAAGGGATGATCAATTTATCAGAACTGAAGAATGCCTTACTGAGAAGTAGATGATTCTCACTTTTTTCTGAAAGATATGTTGCTTCTCTTTTCATACCACTGACTCTGAAGAGGTGAGTTCAGGTATCTGGCTAAACACAGAAGAGAAAAAAAAATGCTCATTGTTGTCAGATGCAGCTAAGGTGTAGACAGAAAACACTAAGTTGGATACAAGTATATGATAATACTCTGTCAGGGTAAATCACTATAATGACGTTTTTTCCCTGTAATTTAGAGAAGCTCCATTGCTTCTTGCTAAATTTTCCATGAAATACACAGGCACATGTGTTGCCCCGAGTTTTGCAGTTCTGATGTTTTCATTCTTTTGTAACTGGCTCTCACACATTCTCTGTAAACATAGCCATGTTATTGTAACAATAACATATTATTTACATTTCTTTCTCCTGGTCACAGAAGTTTGATGGACATTTCCTTTGACCAGTGTGATTGAGGGGTGGCAAAGCTGCTCCTCCAATCCACTATGATTTCTGAGACACATATATAATAATGATGGGCAGGGTCCGCCCGGCAGTTGTTCCTTTGCTCTCAACAGGTGTCTGTGTCCTTCTTTCGTGTCATTATTGTGACACACATGTATATGAATGCATATGCCAACATCATCTGAGGTGGGCAGTTCCAATCCCTTTCCGTACGGCCTCCTTCACACCAGCTGACATGAGTCCCCTCTCACTGTGATGTATCCTCATGCCTTCCCTTTTCCCAAGGGCATTTGTCACTTCCCAGCCCCATTGTGAAAGGAGAGGCTCAGCATGTGGGCCCAAGGACAGCTTTCCTGCATAGAGGCAGTGCAGTTTGGGATGGGTGCTGCCAGCCACACTAGGGTGCCAGGCAACACCACTCAGGGCCAGCAGCACACCTATGCAGTTGCTTGGTTTGTCTGCCACTCTATGGGAACACGCAGCAAATTTCAGACTGAATGACCTGATATTTGCAGCTGCTTGCTAATACTCAAATAACGATTTAGTGCATGTGACTAAATAAAACCATATGCGCTCAGTGCTCTGTGCAGATCCTGATCACACATGTGCACACTCTGTGATACCAAATGGAAAGGAACCAGCGTTTACCTTCAGTTCTAAGACCAAGTACTGACACTGCTTAGCACAGTTCAATGTAACTGCTCTGAGACACAAGACAGATGGGATAGAGAGATTTGACGTGCTACAAATAAAATCTAAAACTGAACTTTTAAATATTCATTCTGAACTATAAAGAGAGCTATGGCTTTTGTGTGCTACAGATGGCTTGGAAATGCAGTGCAAACAAAGGACCAATTTTTGAATACTCATAGCTACTCTACTATAATAGCTGGAGGCCCAAAACTCCAGGGGTTTGAGATGATTCAAGTAGATCCTCTTACCTGCCAAATTTCGTCAAAGCAACATTGCTTTTACCATCTTATAAGGGATGAAAGAAATATGAATAGTGTGGGGTTTTTTAATGAAACATGGACTGCTTAAGCTTGAACAAAAAATTACAATATGAATGGAATGTGCAAGGTAAAGGGAAAACCACCCTTTTATTATACATACTTAAAGCGTCTTATAAGATGAAATCTCTACTTTTTATAGATTGAAAGATTAAACAGAAATATTTGATAGCTTTAGATAAATGAGGGAAATAAAACAAAAAATAAGTGTAATAAAAATTCCTGCCAGTCATAATCAATGAGAAACTGCTGACTGATTGCCAAGTATGGCCTTATGTTTAAATCTAGGAAAGACACATGTGTTTCTTTGTAAGGTAGTGGGGCACGACCTCATCAATCAGAGATTATTCTCTGCATAATAGTTTATGGAAAGAAACCACTAATGCCAACTCCTCATCTGCCTTCCAGACAGAGGCCAGCTGATAAGAATACAACTGGAAAGGGACTAAGCCCAAGGAAGGCTGCTGCTAAGAGCATACACTGCTGCATTTACGTAGCAGTAAATTAGCATTTTCTGATGTTATTACCTACTAGCAAAGATTATAAAGTCTTTGGCTCACCCCTTTTGCATGCATTTGAGCTTCTGTAACAATGACACTGGACAGCAAAATCCAGAAGAGAGGTGGAGTGTCTGTGGGGGAGCAGGGATCACTTGAGAGTGAGAGAAGACCCCTGAACTGCCAACAGATCTGTAAACACAAAAGCCAGAGAGACAAATGTGCAGCACTGAACCACTGCTAGAAACCATGCTTATGGGTAATTACGAGGTGCCACTGCCAACTGAGGGGAGAGAAAGTGCAGGAATAAGAGGAAAAGGCATGAGGCTCTTGCTAGAAAATGTAACTATCCTGTAATGACAGTGAGAACCAAGAGACAGTCACAGTCTGATACCAAGTGATGGGTGAAAGATGACAAGCAGGTTATGTCATCTGTGAGATCAAGGGAATTAGCCAGGAGGGGTGCACAGAGGGAGGCAGCCTGGACAGCATGAGCTGTTCAGGATTGCCACAGTAGATAGCAGGAACTATTACTGAATTCGTCAAGGTTAGAGAAAAGGATTCTGTGAAAATTCAAGCTAAGATGATGGGGGTTATATGTTTTAACTGCTTCCAGAAAAGACAGGAATAGTGGCAACTTATGGCAGGAAACCATCCTGCTGATATGGGGAACGACGCAGGTAAGAGGTGTGAACTGAAGAGAAAACCTGCAACCCTGCTGGAGAGACACAGAATCCTGCACTGCTGGCAGGAAGAGAGGAAGGAACACTTGGCAAAGCTTGAGGAAGCAGGCAAGAGGACCACGGCCTCCCTTTCAGCCATGTTGGTCCAGTGCCTGATCTGTATACATCAGAGTGCAAGCAGGAATTGCAGTCTGACAGTGTGGCTTGGCCTCTGTTCACAGCTAAGGAAAAAAGTGGCATATGAACAGAGGGGAAAGGGCAGGATACTCTGGCAGCAAATACAGCTTTTCCAATGACCTCATTGTCCTTTTGAAAGTAACTGCTTTCCAGGACAGAGCATCCCAACAGGACACTTAAATGCCTTCAGCACAGTACAGTACTCAGAGAGAAAACCGAACAACTTTTCATGAAATCTGCCTCCAATAAAAACATGTTTACTGCCCTGGGCTAATGTGTAAGTTAGTGAGAGATTATAGTTCAGCTTCTATAGCCATTTTATATAATATGAAAAAAAATCCATAGGGACCTCATCTGTTAGTCCTCTAAAATATAAAAAGAAGTGTTAAGCTACACTTCATCACGGTAATAGGCTATCAGCTATTTTTCTAAACCCTCACACTTACTGCTGTCATTTTAGGCAGAGCCAATCAACCTGACTTAATCATCTTGTGACTTGCTGCACTCTACCCCTTCCTTTTAAACATATATAAATCCTAATTATTTTTTAATCCTTTACTAAAACACTGGCAAAATGACTGCCACTCTCGCAGCATACAGATGTAGAAGTTTATAGGCACAGGAGCTGCAGTACTGTGGGGCCTCCTTCCCTGGGGGCTGCGTGTCACTAGCAGGGCTTGGCAGAGGGCACCATTGCCTCTCCAGGAGCAATCCTCTCCTAGCTCCTCCTGCTCCTCTTCTGGAGGGACAGTAAGCATTATAGCAAGGTTATATTTGCATGTTGTAAGGCCACAGCAACTGGTGTTAAAATAACATAAATCTAACACCGAGACAAGTTTGGTTGTCTACAAACATGCATTTGAATGCTTATCCAAACTGCCAGCCCTCTTCCAGGATATGGTTTCCTCAGGGACACCCTGGTCTGCACCTTCCATCAAGTGCCTTCTTCTGGGCTGTCTCTCCCCTTCTCATCTGATGGAAATGGGGTTTCCCTGTCTCTCCCTTCCCTCCAGTGTACTCTCACCTGCAGTCTAAATGTGCATACCCAGGCTTGCCCATGCTGTGCATTACTAAGAGAAAAGACTCCAAATTCATAAGACTAGCTTTAAAATTATAAGTTGATTTCAGTGATCACAAATACAGTTCAGGTTGTAGTTTTGGCTCTGTTCATCTCTGCTGCAGAAAGGGGAAGTCTAGCTCTTCATAAAACACCAAGTGTTCAGTGATACCCAGAGTGAAGGAGGAGTTATCTTTGTTGGTTTGTTGCCTTCTCTAAAGTCTGTAATATAGCAATTCATGCATACATATCATGAGAGGCAGCAGGGCTGTCATCACCAGTTTGCTGCCTAATGCCACATGTTTGTGGTAGCAAAGATCTGTCCCCTGCCAGCTCCTGCAGAGAGGCAGGCTGGGACCAGGGATCCCACAGGGACAGATGTTGTCCCATGTCTCCATGTCTTCACCTGGAGACAGCGGTGGAACAAGCATCAGGTGCTGCTCTGGCTTCAAAATACTGCTCATACCCTGTTCTCTTAGCATCTGTTGATAAATTGGGAACTGTCACACAGTGCACAAGCAGCAGATACACACACACCGTGGGTGCTCATACAATATTAATAGACCAACCTGTGTTCCTGAAGCAAAGCGTGATCCACTTCCTGTAGCTGTCCTAATGCGAGTGACTGAGCAGGACCTGTGTTTATAAAGAGCTTTTGGCCTCTCTCGAAGTCAGATCACCATACAAAGCATAAACTCAGGCATTACCATTCCTTCACACTCCCAGACAAAAGCTGGGACCACCAGCATCTCACTGTTCTTCTTCCGCAGCTCTACACCATATGAAGTTTCCATTCCTGTCATGAAAATAAACAAACCAGAGGAAACTCTTACTGCCTACTTTAATGTCCCAATTCCCCAGCCTATGAAAGACTATCTACATTGAAATATATTCCTGTCCAGGCCTTAACAGTTAACTCTCCCCCAGGAATCCCTTGTTACTGGGGAAAGAAGCACTGAACAATCAGACCCCTTGCTGCAGTTATAGAACAGATCACCAGTTCTGGGAGATCAATGGGATAAACATGGCCCAAACTGTTTCCTGTATCATCATAGTAAACTTAAAAAGATGCACTTATAAAATGTACTTTAATTGGAGGAGCTTACTTTTTAATTTGCAATTTTAAATGTGAGCATGTTATAACTTGTAGATGAACATTTCTATAAAGATAATTACATATGGCGAGACAGAAAAACTTTTTAAAACATTTTCTCTTGAATGTGTGCCTGAATTCATTTACAACTGTTGCTGCTTTAAACACTTCAGGCAGAATAAGTGGATGGCACTAAACAGCTTAGCTGCAATTATTATGGAATGTCTGAGGTATAATTTCCCCTGCGGTTTTGTTAGGCGTGCAAAATTCATAATTCTGATTTGTGGCAGGTACTTATTACCCATCGCAGGTGGAGATATGCAAATATTATTCTAGTAGGGGTGAACAGTCTTTATTTCAGTATTCAGCTATTAACGAGATTTGTGAGTCTGGTACTCTGGGGCCATTTAATTAATTAGATGGTACAGATAAAATATAAATTGTTTTGTAGGCTACACAATTCCAGTTCTAGAAGATGGAAAATATGGCTAAATGAACTTAGTATGGACTGAATTGTTGTTTCATGTATGGCAGAGGGTAGAGGAAAATTCTGGCTGTTACTTTTGCCTATAATAATCCCATACAGCATCCTTGCATTGTCAAGCATTGTAAGAAAGGGATGTTATTTATTTGTCATTACTATTAAGAATGTCTACCAGTTACCCTCTTTATAAAAAATTGCTGGCATGAATCAAGCAAGTTAAAAAATAGGCATGTTCTTTTATGGGAGCCAATATGTGCATGTTTCAGAAGAAGCACGTATTTCCAAGACATTTAGATTTGGTAGGATAATATTGTCTCAGGGTCTGACACTTCTATTTTAAATATATCATTTCCATGGGATAGATACGCTAAACTTGCTAGGGGAGAAAGCAGAGAGAAGCTACAGCAGTATGTTAGCATCTAGAACGTCAAAGAATTCTATTATTTGGTTAATTGATGTATTTCTTCTCCTAAATTATTATCTCTCTACTCCTCTAGAAGATTTCTAGAAAACTTTGAATATAGGCATTGGGGCTAGAAAAACCTCAACATGCTTTTAGTCCCCAGAGTGATAGTTACAATGGCCACAATAAAAGAAATAGCATTTACCAGGAGTTACAGCAAAGTACATGGCAAGACATTCACCCTCCCTTCATATGGAGGAAATAAAATGCACGAGGCATGAGACCGGAAATTGTTAGCAAACTGTCGGCATTTAAAGGCAGGCATTGACCATTATATTAGCTTTAAATTGCGGGAAAATACTACACTACACAATTACAGTACTATAAACATTGAATGAAAACCAGTTAGTTTTACTAAAGTAGGAGTATAAACAGCAGTCACTCTTATTGGTTTATTGAACATATTTTGGGGCCCATTCCAGCTGTCTTTATTAGCTCTAATGCAAATGATTTTGCACTGCTATTTTGCCAAGCTCTGGTAGCTGTACTGCTGCAAACAGAGCCTGCTGCTTTGTGTCTGCTGGAGACTTACTGACAAATATGATAAAGGATACATAAAATGAATAACAATACAGAACTGGCACCATACAAGAAAAGGAAAATTAACAGGGGAAATTATACTATATGGGTAGGAGCTAGTATGGTTTTGTACATGTAACTCAAAAGCATACCAGTCAAAACCAGATACATACCAGGAGTTTTCCTCTGGTCACTTCCTGCAGGGTGGGCAGAGCTGGCCATGGCCCTGCAGCTGCATCCCCTGAGACCTGTCCACCTGCCTGGAAGGCTGGAAGTAGGGCTGACAGACCCCACCAAAGGCTGGGGCTTGGCAAAAACAGGAGTGTCATGGGGATGGGAGCAGGCTGGACCAGTACAACAGTGTTTGAGAGGGAGACCAGCTTCTGGCATGGGAGAAGGTCTGCAAAGACAGAAGGGCTGCATTTTACTCAAAGAAAGAAATTCTGACTTTAGAGATATCCTGCACAGGAGAGGTGAAAACCTGATCTCTTTGAATAGGACTAGGGAATGACCTGGGAATATGGCTGCAGAAATAAATAAGTGCAAGTTAGAAAGTAGAGCAAATTAAAAGGAGAAGGCATTGATTGGGATCTGAAGAAAAGGGCCAGTCATATTTTGCAGGTGAACAGAATTGATCATGTAAGATATTTACTGTGGCCCTATTTTCAGTACAAAAAGTCAATTGAGTATGTGGTGAAAAAATCCCTGAAGCAGAGAAGGCTGCAAAACTGGGATGATATGTGGGGAAAAAAGCTGTGGGCAACTGAGTCTAACAATGTGATTTTCAGCACAGGAGAGCAGTGGGTGTTTTCATTACAGTGCCACTATAGGTGACTTCATGGTTTGGCTGAATTGTCAGCTGTGATATGCACACTGAAAAACTTTAGGAATCTAAGTGCTGGTGCAATGGCAATGAAAGAGGTATGCCTTTGTGTTGCACTTGTGGGAACACCTAGAAACATCACAATATTCAATTCCTAAACAAACCCTGCCAGCAAGCACTAGAGATTGAGTGAATAGCTTGCATGGACAAACTGAGCACAAGTACTGTTACCAGAAATAGAGAAAATCTCAAGGAAGAAAACATATTTTAAGTTAAATACATAACAATATAAATGACAATGATATTTATGGAGATGTTCTAATAGAAAAACAATAAATACCTATTATGTTCAGACACAATGAGGCCAAGTTACCTGCAGGTTTTAGACAAAATGCAGAAGAGAGTCAAACCCATTTCAATCTCACCTCTCATGGCAGTTGCAGAATGTGGACTGTGTCTCCTCCACAAACAAACTGTTTAGGAAATAGCAAACTGTTTAGGAAAAAAAATTAAGTCTAGATTTCCACAGAATAAATACACCAGAATAGTATTCCGCATTTCAATACCTTATATTGGATAAACAATAGCCCATGGGTAGAATCTTTAAAAACCATTCCTGCAGTAGATGAAGTCTAGAAAACAGATTTAATTAAATGTTTCCAACGACTTCATAAAAACCCAGGCACAGCAGCAGTGCTATATGCAGTACCTCCACAGCAGCTCTGAGCTATACAGTCCAAAATGATGGAGGAGTTCTAGTATTTCTTCTTTTTTTTTTCCATAGGTATGTACACACAACACATCATTAGTTCAAAATCAAAGCACAAATGAGAGATGTGATCAGAGAATTACATCTATTCACAGTAGCACAGAGAGCAGTGCCATGGGCCAAGGGCAGTTCCTGAGCCATCGAGGGGAGCAGTGCTGCATCAGGCAATTGATGCCTCTCAACACAGAGGGAACTTCTGCCTGTTGGTGGGTGAGTATCAGCAGTGTTTTTTCAGAACAGCTACGTTTTAGGTGGCATTATAATATCCACCAGGCAGAGTATCTGCAGAGAGATAATGGAGCAAAAATGCCTATGCAAGGAACCTCTGCTCCACCCAAAGGCATTGATGGGCAGGCATCACTCCCCTCCTACAGCAAGTGCTCCTCAGCACCAGGAGTCCACTGGATGAGCCCAAACCTACATTAGAGAACCAGATGGCCAGCTGGGAGGAGTTCTAGGCACCCGAGGCCATGTCCCTACGTTGGGCAGCAAGGCAGGAGCAGGAGGAAGCTGAGACCCACCGAGTGCCTGCCAGGTCAGAGACACAGCATCTAAGCCACTATGGTGACACTGCACCAAGATGCTCAAGACAAGCAGCACCACTTTCTTTGAGTTCAACTGAAAACATACAACCCCAGAACACGAGCACAGCATTTCTGCACCCCTGTCATATACAGGAAACACTGTATATGTTGCCAGGAAACACTGGCAATCATGCAAGGCTGGATAAGGGCTGACTGACCATTTTGAGAGCACTGGAAATCAGCCTAAAGCTCAGTGCTGTATGGATAGATGATGAGCTAAACCAAGAGCAGAGGATGTACTTGAGAAGACAACAACAAACGACAGCAAAACATTACCTTGGATTAAAAATCCAACAAGCAGCTTAAACCAAAACAGTGCCCAGCCCTATCAAACCAACAGTTTGTTCGCAATTCCCTGCCTCCTGTTATAACAGCTACGTTTATTCACATATAGTGCTTTTTAAGTTGTACATTCAGCCAGCACAGCTCAGTGTAGCTCCCCTGCCACCAAAGCATGGCAGTGCTGCAAACATGACTTCAGCAAGGTAAGATCAATTTACAGACACTAAGAAAGCTTTCAAAAATTAATGCAACTAATCTCCTGGTTTCACCTGACAGGAGGTAAATTATTGATCTTTGCAGTATGAAAGCACCAAAAAGAACAAACTCAGAACCACACACTTTCATGTGCACCCTTGCCTTCTCTTGTCAAAATTAAAACAGTCATATCCAAAAGGCTGCAGGGAGGTTTGAGAAACACATGTTCTTCCTGTACAATTTAATCATGGCACAAGCAAAAGGCAGATGCTCCAAGAAGCCTGTGGTTGTGTAAACAAGAAACAGCATTACCTGAACCCATGGCACAAGCCAATGCTCACAGAAATACATGCAGAGAGACTGGGAGTTTAGGCTTTTGGAGTCTTTCCTTAATCTTTTACATGCAATTGAGGTTGTACAGCTCTACAGCCAAAGCCAGGTACAGGCACTGATACATCACCCACTCTTCTCACTCATGGGACAAGCCTGCTTTATTACACAAATTTCATTTTTCCCCATTTTTCCCCCCTATCCTGGCAACTCCCTACACTGCAACAAAAAGCAGAGCTCCTCCACTGCAGAGGATGACACTCTACAGCGTGAAAGCCTCCTGCTCAGCAGCTGCCCTCCTCATGCCTGCCTGCTTTATTCCACATACTCCCACAGAAGTGTGCCATGAGAATTTCTATCCCAAATAAGCAATATATAAAAGATGAACACAAAATAACCCTACCAATAGTCCCCAATATTTTCCCTACTTCTTCGTTGCAGAAAAAAGAGCAGTTCCTCCAGGACAAGTTACTGTTCCTTGACCCTAAACACACAGCAGTACATCAGGCTACAGAAATTCATGTGATAGAGGTTAACATCTGCTGATATCAGCTAGAAAAATTATCTTCTTATTCTTAGATATTTCTTCCATTCTGTGTACCATGTGCACTGATTTATTGTATGGATGAAATAGATTGAAGAGTCTGAGCCCAGGAAAGGTTTTCATTGAAGACACTGAAATTAAATTTTTTCTTTTTTATTTTGTTTATCTTTTAAGCCTGAAAATTCCATGTTACACTTAACATTTTTGTCTAACACAGCACTGTGGGTTTCCAATGTATTTCAGGGGGAGTCTCACAGCTTCCACTGGGTACATCACACTCTTTACAAAGCCTATAACCGCAGGAAGAATGCTCCCAAACTTTGTATCAAAAACACTTTGTATCAAACTTCAGCTGTGTATTTAATACACCATATTCAACTGCATTTTCCAAAAATTATCCTGCTCTTTGCTGGAAAGGGATAAGCTTTTGTCCTCTACCCTGTAAGGAGAAACATTATCCTGCATATTCAGGCTATGAACAGAGTTTGAGCGCCAGATGATGAAGAATCCCAGTGTACTGCTATGACATGATCTTTTTTCAAAATGCATTCAAGAGTGAATTTTGCATTCTACCAAAACATGGCACATCACAGAGCACAGACACAATTTCATAGGCAAACCATACTATTGAGAACTGGGCTTAATATTTATCCTAAACTTTTTCTGTATTTTCCCTCACGCTTGTCTCCATCTCAGATCATGGATAATTCCTCTCTTTTCCATTGTTTTTTTTCTTGAAGTTGTTATTGATTAATATCCTTTAGGTCTTTTCTTTCTGGTATAATTTTAATCAATTTTTTTTCTTCTGTTTTCTGTAGTGCTGCTTTCTCCTCCTGCCTTTTCACCTTCCTTTCACAGACAGAAAATGAGTGAGATGAAACCTAATGGTCCTCTACTTACCCTGGTATTTCTACTAGCTTTTAACTTGAATATTGGTGGTAGTTCACGTCCAACCACTACACCATTATTGCCTATTTTGCCTTCAATATGCTCACATTAAGATGGTTCTAAAACAAGTTCTGCTCTAAACTTCCTTAGTAATGTCACAATAATCAAATTCCTCTTTAAAAAACAAATCCTCTATATTTTAGGACAACTTACAGCAACACTCTTCATTATTATTATGTCAGCTCATCTCTTAGCAAAAGTTTTGATGTAGCCTCATTGGAAAGACTAATACTTTTTATTCAATATATATTTATACTCTATGTATCTATTTCCAGGAGGAATAATATAGACCAACAATTCTTTATTCTTCTCTTGTTTTGCAACATACCAAGTTCTTCCACTTTAAGCTTATATAAAGTCCTCTTTCTTCTTTATCTTGATTATGTTACTTGATCATATCCCCTGTTCTTGGTAAAATCACAATCCTTCCCACCTCAATCCTTCTTTACCCTCTCCTTCTTGTTCCTGTACCAGCATTCACTTCTGTGAACTAGAGAGATGGAAACAGATGAAAGACAGACTTCTGTTTTCTTCTTTTTTTCTTATTATTTTATCAGAAGCTTATCATTTTCTCCAAGAATTGAGATGTCAAAGAGTCAATGAGTTACAATTCACTTGCATGATGTCTACTGTTAGCACTTCTTAAATAATATTTTCTATGCTCTTAACAACATCCTGAAATGACAGCAGCATCTTCAGCAGACAAGTTACCTAAGCACCCAATGGTTTGCACTCTCTGTGTAATCCTGTGTCAGTAATATCCTGTGTTATACATCCCATCCCAACGCGAACGTGAGCCTCATTGTACTGCACGAAGTCATGGAGAAGGACTTCCTTTTGGGAACCCCTGCCTTGTTTCCCTACAGCCAAGTGAGTGCAACACCTCAAGGGTGCAGCTTCTCGGCCATTGGCCACCCTGCCACAGAAGCAGCAGAAGGGGAGTTTTGCACCAGATCACTCAAATCACTGCACTCCCACCACTGATGCTGTAAGCACACTGCGCTCTGCTGCAAGCACAGTGTGGGAAAATGCACCACAAACATGTACCCAGCAGAGCTTTGTTGACTGCTATTTTTAGCAGAAAGCTGTGAGTTGTTTCAGCACCAAACCACAAATTAGCATGGTCACATCATAGGCAAGCTCTTGGTTACCCAGAAGTGTTACATGCTTTCTGAAAGGGAAATGGGTCCACACATGCCATTGTCCTGCTGCCTCCTGAGTACTCTTTAGACTATAGCTCATTTAAACTGTGTCTTTCTATTGGCAAGAACCACTAAGGACAGAATTAACAAGATCATATGATTATGCCAAGCAATTTAGAGTTGATATTAAATTCTCAGTAGCATTAGAATCACTGTAACTTTTGCTGTAGCTTTTGCAGTACACACATGCATGCAGGTTACCACAAGACATTTCTGAATACTACCTCTATCTAATGCACAAAAGTTTGATACACGTTTTCTGTTAGTCATAGTAAGATTATTTAACCTTTGAAAGTTCAGAACTTGTGTTCTAGGAATTGTATGAAAACACAAGTAACCAAATTGCATCTAGAAAATAATTCAGCACTGAAAGATTTCATAACTGTTTTCTAGTATCCACAAGAGATAAGTAAAAGAAGAAGAGAGGAAGAGGATATAGTAAAAGAAAAGATTACTGTGGTGAAGGCTCTCCTCATGCTTCCATTATAACCCACAACAGTTCCAGAGAACTAATGTTCCAGAGAACTTGGACAAACTAATTTTGGTGTTAGTGCAAAGGGTCTGGCTTTAGAGGCTTTCTGTGGAAATATGCAGGTTTTACTCACTGCACCACTAAAGAGAAATAGAAAATTAATAAATGCATACATGCAATTAGGCAAAACAGTTCCCTTTAGTGCCTTCTGCATGGTAAAACAAAACTCATTGTTTGCTAATCAAATACTAAAGGCAAATATTTTGTGGTGGACTGGGGGTTGCTGTCAATAGGGAAGGAGAACAGACCTGCTGTGGCAGCTATATGTGGGGAGATGCCACATCCTGGCAGGGGCTGGAAGCACCAACTACAGGGCTCCATTGGATGGAAACCCTAATGGCATGTGCTTAAAATCTTCACAGAGAAAGGCAAGTAGGTAACACATGTAGCTTTGCTTATGCACAATTCAAAGGCTTGCACCACCAATTTGTAGCACAGAGATTTTACCACATGCAAAGATTACTATCTGTCTGTTTGATGGTAGGAATATCTATATGAAAGAAGGTCAACCAGCAGCTGGAGCACAGCTTGATGAATTACAGAAGGTTTTGTGACATCTTTTTAATTTGATTTTTTACTTCTAAAGAAGAACTTTCTGGTGAGACAAGTACAAGCCAACTATTAACTATTAAACAAAAGGGAGAATATTTTGGTTAACAGTCTTTTACTCTCTTTTTGAATGTCAGCACATGTCCCCCTGGCAGATTCCATAAATTCAAGAGCTACCAGATGGTTGTGTAACAGCAATGCCCAAAATACGCTCTAGAAATTAAAGAATCACGACAGAAGACAAAGAGTGGGTCGCTAAGAGACACAAACAACGTCTACTCTCAGTCGTTGATTCCATTAGGTGGACAGAGCAATTTAAAACAGTGCCAGGAATGGCACATCTTCCACCTGGAAGAGAGTGGAGCACAGCCTGCCCTAGTGTGATGCAACACACTACACAGAGCAGCACACTGCAGCCTGAAATGTATATATTTTAGAAGAGTCGATTTTAAAATCAAGGTAGTGGAAATGAATAGAAAATGACAGGAATAATTTTCTTGCAGCATTTGCCTCTGGGAATGATTTATGTCCACACACAATGCCCATTTGAGTTTTGAAACTTCAGCACAGGATTTTTCTTCTTTTTTTTTTTTTTCCTTGCATTTTACATATCCCCTCTTTCAAATCTATACTCAGTTTCTCTTCTGGTTATGGGGTTTGGGGATTTTTTTTTATATTCAGTAACTTTCCCACTTACAAGCAGTGTTACAAGAAGTGTCCTCAGTACAGGTGTGCAATTCAGCCATCAGGGATATGTAGATAACAAATTATTCACAGTTTCAATTTTTCCCCATCTAGTTAGTAGCTGCTGTACAAAATCTTGCCTGACAATGGTATTTTTATGAAGACTTAACTCTCATCAACAACACGTCACTGATTTAGGAAATGTGCTCTAAGTGAATATTTATACTCTGAATTTCTGAGAAAAGAAAATGTTACCCAGGAAAAAGGTACATGCTGGCACGAAGCATTCTCTGCGAGAGGGCAGCAGAACATGACTTCAGTCAGACACCGCAGCTTTTACATAAAAGCATTTCAGAGGTGCGAACAGCAGGGCACCGAGTGCTGAGAGAGGCAGGGATGTACGACTGGTGTCTGTGAATAGGACAGTGCTACAGACTGAAGGCTTCAGGGTGCAAAAGCACATGTTTACAAGAAGATCTCAGGGCTGTAAACAGCAGGGCTTTGAGCAAGCAGAGAAGGGTTCATGTTCCTGAGAAGGGAATGCAGCACAAAATGTCCTGCTTCTTCACAGAGAGTCACCCCGCTTGCAGCTGTCTAAAATTAGAGACACAGCCATTGTTCCAATGGATAATCAGGGCTAAGAGCTTTTTCAGGGCGTCTCTTGACAGCATGAGGGTTGGTACAATTCAGCATGTCAGTTTAGCGGCACTGAAATCTGAAAAGGCCACATTACAGTTTTATTTTTTTCTGTATTGCGTTACAAAAATACTAACAATATCAACAGGATTAATTTGATGATGGGATTAAAAACGTTAATGCCTTTTAATAAGATCAATAGTGTTCTGAAAAAAATATGAAACTATATCAGGAGGGAGTCAGGGGAGTGATTTAAGAACAGGTTTAATGTGAGTGCAAAATTTGGAGCCCATGAAAGATTTCTTGATGAGCTTTTTCAGTTCACTTTAATCTCCATATAGTAGAGTCTGGGAGTCCATTAAGGAGAAAACTATAGTATTCCAGTTTTGAAATTAGAAAGCACCACAGTAATTAATATTCCTTCATCAGTGTCTAAGAGACAACTTACAGTAGTCACACATTCTGAGGAAATGATGCTGATAGAGCAACATCAGAAAGACATACATTGAGGTAGAGCCCCTGGTAACGGCAGGTACCTACCAAAGTACTTGAAATCTGCTCAGTGCTGCTACACAGCAGAGTTTCACTTTGCTTGAATTCACTAGAAATGGCTCTGCCTCCGCTTTGCTATCCAAGACACTGCGTCCAGAAAGAAAAATGGATGATCACAGCAGACGCCACTCTAAAGTGGTTGCAAACTAAAGAAACAAAACTGTGCAACCTAGGCTCAACAAATAATAATGTGAAAATAGTAGTCATTAAGCATGCCTCATAATCCACAAAGTAATCATTAAATATTACAAATTATTCAACAGCTTCCCAAATTTAATTACATAAGGTCTTCCTACAAAAATCCATGTCTTTGCAGTCCAAATTTGAATATTATATGAGCATAGCATTCTAGTAATGTATCAACTAGCCAAAAAATTGCATTAATAAGTAATTACAAACCAGAGCCAATTTTAGGCTCTATAGCAGTAATTTTTCTTTTCTCAGCACAATATGAGATATGCTGTCCATGTTATCATGGACATACTGATCTAAAGTTTCACAAATCTTGATTCAAACTTCAAGTAAGCGTGTCCTTTTCTGTATTATTTCACATGACTGTAACATTCAGAGTTTATTACTCTCAAAATTCACTGACTGCCCCCCTCCACATCAAAGAACCTCAGATGACTCCATAATTGAAATAACAGGCTCCCTAGTACCCTATCCCTCTGCAAACATATGATTTTTTACTGCTATGACAAGTTAGTTTGTGCACACTGATGTCTAAATTTGCAATTTGACTAAGAACAGACATTTTGATTAGGCACCTACACCAGACTTAATCGCATATCCCATTCACCAACACATGTTCACATGTCCTATATGTAGCAGAGCCTGGTGCATCAACACATTCCAGATTAACTGCCTGAATATAATGACTCAGTTGCACTGCAGCCCCACCCTACCCTTACTTGCAATCACCATCTCTAAAAGAGTCTGACTGCTATTAACAAATGCCAAGGGAGACACTGCAGCACCTTGTCTCTCCATTCAAACAACAGGAATAAGCCCAAGAAGTTGCCTAGTCAAGCAGCAATGCACCTGGTAGCAAATGCAGTTTTCTGAACAGCACCACCAGCGCCAGTGCAGCTCCTCACCCTTGCAGTCCCTGCTGACTGCACCCTCCCACCGCTGCCTACCCGCTCTCACGGTCCCGAGCAGCACACGCAGCCCTCAAGGAGCAATCACGCCAAAAGCATGGTCAGTCATGTTCCGTCCCTTCTACACCGTCACAAAATGCCTGTGCACATGTGAAGGAATAGACAATGACCCCTTCAAGCCCCTGGGTGGGGAGCAGACGTTATTCTGTGGTCCCAGCTCTCCATCTTGCAGCTACTTTAAATTACTCTATTTCAGGTAATCTCCTTCATTTCTACCAAACATATCCCATGCCAGTTTTTATAACCCATGCTCCTTTTTTCTGCAGTCCCATAGCATTCCCAATCCTAGCTACAACTGTACTAGTCCAATTTTTTGCATCGTTTGAATGCCATATTTCTCTCTAACTTTCTTGGGTGATACCTTCTTACTGTTTAGGACTGCTCTAGCCTGGTGAAGGCAAACAGGATTACTCAAGATAATTAACATTTCTATAGGGCACTGACAATTGCACACAGATTTGAAACCCAGAATACAAAAGAGTGACATCAATTACAATGCTAGGAGGATTCTCATTCATTCTCATGTTTACTTGCAAACATGAAATTTGTGATGCCTGGATTAAGATTAGAAACAACAAAACTTCTAACACACACACACACACACAAAAAAATCCTTTCAAGTGTATTTCACACAGAGCACATGCACCTCTTAAAATATGAAAAATTATAGTATCAAAGACACTGTAATGGATAACATCTTTTTCTCTAAGAGTAGAAATACATAGAAAGAGAATAGAGAAAGTGGCTTATAATTGTTTAGATTTCTTTCTAGCAACATACATTATCAGAGGCAGAACAATCTGTAAATCTAGATATAATAGTTATATTAAACTGCAAATTTCAACTTTATAATTCAGAATATTAAAAAAAAGACAACAAAAAGGTTCATAGAGTTTTTATTGTTTCATAAAACTGGTTTTGAATTATAAAATTGAGCTTAATTATTAGAAGTCAGTTTAAAAGATAATTTTGCTGTATGTCAGAGGTTATGAGATGAAGCTGATATATGAAAGAAAAAGTTGTACTTCAGCCCTACAAAGATAGTACTTTTCCACTGGTCAAAAACCTGAAGGTAATCATAAGTAAGAAAAAAAAAAACTAGCAATAATTAGCAGCGCTTAGTAAGTCAGAAACAACAAACCGGAGCCAAGAGAATGGCAGGCATTTCTGAAAGGTGCATATGGAAGACAGCACACAGTTTTCTTTAAACAGAATTCAACCACTTCCTAAGTCACAGCCACCCACATCAAAGTCCCTGGGAAGACCCACTCACTCACTCTGAAATAACTCTCACGACCTGGACAAATTCTTGACTGCTGCAGACTCCTCTCCTGGCTTCACCTACAACCAAGACTGAAAACAAATACACCAATTCTCATCTTTCATACAGAGCAGTCTGAATACCTTCGAAGTCTTTCTTGACTTGACCAAATTGACCCAAGGTACAAGATATAGCTCTTTTGAGGACTGGAACCATGATGTCCTTAGGTTATCAGGACTGAGGGGAAAAAAGAAGCCAAACTGAAATCAAAACCAACAAGCCATTATTTTCTTTTCCTCAGGTCTGATTTTTTGTCTCTGAGGATGGAAACCTGCTTGCCTCCTGCTCTAAGCCTGTGCAAAACCAAAAAACTGTGTCTCCAGCCTTTGCTAGGGGCCATTGATTTTCCTGTATTCATC
The DNA here is from genome assembly GCA_013398175.1 of Climacteris rufus. Lineage (NCBI taxonomy): Eukaryota > Metazoa > Chordata > Aves > Passeriformes > Climacteridae > Climacteris > Climacteris rufus. The sequence goes on along the minus strand of VZRZ01005138.1, from coordinate 334,528 downwards.
ATGTTAGCAATAATTCCTACCGTACCACATTACACCAAACATCATAGCAGTGTGACAGACACAGTGAAGTCAATAAAAACAAGCAAATCTGTAAAGGGTTTCTTCTGCACATAAAGTGGAATTTGGTTTACCAGGCTAAAAAGGACATCCCCAGAGCCTCAGGAGAGTGGTTGCCCAAGGCTGCAGCCCCCCAAATGTGGGTGACAAAGCTGCAGAAGGCTTTGAGAGGTATTGTTTTTACAGTATGATCTTAAATCACTTTCTTTCATTTTAGGAGAGCAGTAGAAGAGCAACAAAAGCCATACGCCAGACTCATCTTTGAAGACAAAGTGAAAAAAACAACCTAGTATTTTGATCCCAGACTTAAATTTAGACCATAACAATTTTTAAGTGAATACTAACAGAAATGAAGTGAGTTCTTTCTCACCTCTTCTTGTTTACAGTCTCATAAACTGGGATACCACACTACCAGTGTCACCCAGGATGTCATTTTTTCTCTTGGCAAGTAAACGCATGTGAAAGAAAAGTCATTGCTTTTATAATGATAGCAACAGAACTTGCTAGCATAGTTTCTACCAGGTTCCAAAGGGACAACTTCAGGTTTCTGATGTACAGTGCAATGTCTTTTAGATCCCCATGTATTTTTCCACCCTGCTGAGCACAGTTTAAAATGCAGAAGCAGTATAATTCAATATTAGACTATTTCACAGTACCATGTGAGTTCAAAAGAGAAGAAATAACATTAAAAGCAGTGAAATCAATCAAATGAATTATCTAAAAATAAAATTAGAGCATAAAACAACAGTAGGCCCAGGAATAGACAGGCTGTCTCCTCTTTTCCTCTTGGGACAGATTTCTTTTAGTATGGCTTCAGTCACTCACCCTTGACATTTCCTCAGACTCCCCAGAGCCCCTCACAAGGCTGGGTTGGATTGAGCACTGAAGTTAGAAGATGCTTATTAGCATTTACTTAGCAGGAAACAACCACCTTCTTAAAGCACATGATATCTGTGCTATCTGCGCAAATTTTCTTGATCTTTGATTTAATATGTAACTAACTTTCAAGTACTTTTCAAAAATTTTTAACCTCAAAACCACATTCCATCAGGACTTATATATATTAGCTCTCATCTTTGATTCTTCCAGACTTTAGTCTTTCTCTTCTCCAGCACACTGCCAGTACCAGACTACTGCTTGGTTCCTGCTCCTAACTCAGTTCCCTTGATTTGAAATAATTTCTCCCTTTCTCCTCAGATATTATCTACAATGATTGATAGTCAGTAGCTGTTCTGCTCCTATAGCAACTGGCAGCAGTCAGGGGGAGATAGGGCTGCTGCAGAGCCCCCGGCCTAAGGTTTCACCTGAAACCCAACACCAGGAGCAGTGAGAGCCAGAGCCTGAAGACAAGCAGCAAGGAGCATCTGCTGGCAGATCTCCATTTAGAAGCAAAAGCCCTCAGTGTGAGCTTGGAAAGCTTCTTCCAGGCCAAAAGGAAAGTTTGGGGATTTCCCCCCTTCATCAGGGTGCACACATTGGTGTGGGGGTGAAGTATGAATCAGGAATACATATCAAATTTGCAAAATATGATAGAAAAAGACAGAGAGTGTTGCAAAATGAAAGAAAAATGAGGAAACTAATTATGCTTAAAGGCAGCCCTAAAGGGAGCAAACTTCTGGTTTTTGTAGGAGGAATGAAAGGTTGTTGCTCCTACATGACAAGAATAGCATTTTTTACATTCCCTTTTTCAATAACAGCAGCTAAATTCTCACAGGATTCAATGTTTACGCTCACAAAAATCAATTTTTCCCTTTTATTAAAAAATTATGTACAGTAAATTGCCGCTACAACACAGTCTACATTGTTTAACATACCCTGCTTTGATTTACTGTTCCATTCATAATCTGCTGATGATTAAGCTTCTCAAAAACAATCCACTAGCCTTTCTAAGTGATATCAAGTTGTTTGTTTTTAATCTGCTGAAAATCATCCTGTAGACAGATGCATTATTGAAGAATTACATTTTAATTTATTTTCATGCAGTGCCTGTGATGGGCATTTGGATTAACACAGTACAATAATGTTTCTTTATGCCTGTATCTATTCAAATCAGAAATTACCTGCATACACTGTCTCTGATGGTGGTCAAAAACTATACAAAGAACTGAGAATAGTGCTTCTTAATATCACACAGCCCTGCTGTTCATCAATGAGTCTTTTTCTGTTCTAATGCTTTTGTCATGTATATGAAAGTCATTATGTAGTTTAGAAAACAGGAGATGAAGTGAAAGAGGAAGATCAGGGACCTGGGATGCATTAATATTCTACCAGCGTCAAAGATATTTCCCTTGAGGGGCTCCTACAGGCCACACTGTTATTACAGTGCCTATCCATTATCTTGTGCTGTACTTGGTATTAAGACAATAATGGAGAGAATAGGATTATGTGCAGATGATAGGAAATGCAAAGGCAATTCAGCAAGATAGGAAATGAATGGAGACATGATTCTTTCCTCGAAGCTGGGGATGGTTTAGCGTAGGGTAAGGGAGAAGATAAATGCAGCAAAATGAAATCTTTACAGGTTAGCTGGGGTAAAATGAGTATTTACATAGAATCCGATGAGTTTAACCTTTTTGATACAGAATATCACAGCATCTTTCTTTAATGCAGCAGTATATATCCCTTCAGAGGTCTGGTTTGATCTGAAAACTCACTCAACACTCATGGGGAAATGACTGGTATTAATTTGATAGCGGTGGCCTTATGTAATGGAGAACCATTTAATGGACTACAAGAAAGGAAAAATTCTGAACCCTGCTCTAGATTTCTGTATTTCAACTACAATATAGAAAAATTGTACTCTGCCCACCAAACAAATAGAGAGAAAAAAAAAAAGAAAAAATTTTTAAAAGCAATAAAGAAGGATCTTGTATAACCAAATCAAGTGCTGGTACCACACTGAAATGCTCATATTCTGCTTTACTATTGCACACCTTTCCATTTCACAAGCAAGACTCTGTGGCTAATAGCAAGTCACAAAGACTAATAATTTAGGGGGCCAGCAATGCATTATGATAGTGATAAACAAAGACAGGACCAGATTGTGTCATTTACAGACATTTCTGTGGCTTATGCCTGTCATATTTTTTTTAATTAGGATAAATCACACACACACAATTTGCAATAACAGCACAATGCCAAAAGAGATCATTTTTGCTCCCTAAAGTACAACTATAATTTTATTCATTTTAAGCAGCACTTGAAGGTTTTCTTCTGTTAGGTTTAAACCCAACAAAGTAGATCAGCAGCGCGACCGTCTCGATGAATGCAGCTAAAGAGGGCTGAGGCAGCCGTGTCTCAGCCCCCAGCAACATGCTGCCCTTGCTCGGGATGGCGAGTGCCCGGCCAGCGGCTGTCACAGGGTTGCGATGCCACCCTGCAAGTGGAACACATTGCCAGGCGGTGAAATGTGCCCGCACACCCAGCAGAGCTCTCAGCAAAGACAAGCCAGGCTGGAATTGCTTCGCAACAGCAGGCCTGACCCTGCATCAGGCCCAGGGCTGCACCAGCGCAGCTCCATGCTGCTCTCTGCTGCTGCCTCCCACTCACCGCCTCACCATGCTCTCGCTCCTCCCTTTGTCTCGGGCCCTGCTGTTTGCCCATCACGACTTAAACATTGATTTGCCGTGGCTGGAGCTGCCGACTAAACTACATGATGTTATTGATCCCAGTTGCCATTCCCGCTCCATACCTGATCTCCCTCCCAGTTCGGTGGCTGCCCCTACCAGTGACTGCCATCTACCTGCCACCAGCTCTTACACCACTCTGATCCCACAGCAAGTCCTCCCTTGGCTCCCTCACCTTCCTGAGGCCTCTGTCATGATAAGGTCTTTCCCCACTGGAGAGCCTTCCTGTATTTCACGTTGGCAGGCCAGACCCAAGCAGATAAAACCAAGTGTTTATGCCCCAGAAGCCTGTACGTGGCAGTGCCTGCACTACATTGGGCAATGGCAGAACACTTAGACCCTGTTTTCTGACAAAAACCCCTGATTTCCACGCTTTTAACATGTCCTGCAAGGGGGCAAAGCCATCAATAAAGCACTGAGGGAACCAGGACTTGTGATAGCCCCATGGCAGACAGGGACAGGGTGGCAGGACTCAGGGAGGAGGGCAAGCTGCCTCTCAGAGCAGAAATGGAAACTCCAGCAGCCCAGTAAAACCAGAACACACCTCATACAAGGCTCTGCATCTCAGGGCCCCACTTTCTGCACTGCTGGGGCCATGAGGGTTGAGCAGGTCCAGTGCCAGGTCTGGGTGCAGCTGGCAAGGGCAGGGAGCTGCTGCACAAATCCTGGACAGAACATGGAGTCTGGAAAATGCCAAGTTTTAGTGCTGACACACAAATAACTGGTAAACCACGGGAAACCAACAAACACCAAATAGCTCAGGATTCCATAGCAAGGGGTTGAGACAGCAAAACTGCCCAGCTCCAACCAAGGAAGTAATCTTGTACCAGTGATCAGTGTACCATTTTTACATTTTTTTCCTGTTTCCCTGGTATCAATAGGTGTGAAATTCAGCCCCTGAATATCTGCATTGCACTCCACAGTTCAGTGGGACCAGCATGGGGTGGTAGCAGACTCCTCACTGCAGCTAGGAGTGAGGACAAAGTTTTCCTGGTGCCTTAAATCATCTTTTCTCATCAGCTTTAGGAGACAAGAAGCATTTCTGTGAGAAGGGTGAATCAGCAAATTTGGGGAATTAGAACCATACTCATGAATTTTACACAACAGCCATAAATATGAGATGTTAAACAGCGTGAGCAGAGCTAGGTGTCAGGATTGCCCCTTGCACGGGCAGGTGGGGACTGTGCTGCACTGCTGGGGGCTCTCTGCTCTCCACATGACAGGAGAGCTCTCTGCTCTCCTCGCATCAGACAGCACCACACACTCCAAAGATATTTCCAGAAAAACCATAAAGAAAAATGTCTAATGAAGAGTAATAGTCAAAACAATATTGTGTGGCTGGCCAGTTACTGAAAGAGTGTTTATAACCATGTTTAAATGCTTCTTAAGATAATGAACACTTATTTATATAAATGGTTAATTATGTTTTGAATTAACCAAGTATGAATCTAGACTGTCCCATAACAACACATTAGAGCAATGAGAAATCACGATGCATTACCTTGTCACCTTTTAATCTTATGTAATGTTGCTAGCTTTTATATTACCAGAAAGAGTTAACAAGAACAGCCAATTTAATTAATCTGCTCTACTTACTTTGTATACTGCCATTTCTTTCTCAGTTGAGTACAGGCTGACTACACATTTGCACTAGAAATTACAAGTGAGTGAAGCAAATACCTTCATGAGTCATAAACTTTACCAATTTCTTACATCAATCTTGTCAGAAGTTAAAGGCAACCAATTGATAAAGTCACTTTCAAAAAAATATGGGTGGATTAAGCGCATTCCAAACCACCAGTTTCAGTATGATAAGGTCTGACTGCTTTGAATGACCCAGAAGGCTGTCCTAACATGGGCTCAGACCCACTTGGCTTGCTGCATCATGTTTTATTGTCTGGTTTAAGAAACAGCTTAAGGATTTTTCACCTGGCAAGGCTGACTAGCCAGAAATAGTCTGTGCAACATATGTAAAGGGAAGCCCTCTCCTCCAGGTATTTTCACCCAAAGGTTAAGAGCTGTGCAAGTGATACCATAGTCAACTTCCCACGAGCAAATCGTGCCCATGAACACAGATACAGCAGGTGGCCTGTGCCCTGCAATACAGCCAAATGCAAAAACATATGTATCAAGGCAAAGCAGCACTTCTCATAACTGGTGACCCTGGGGACAGCCATGGGCATGGCCCTGCTCTATTGCTCTCTGCTCCCACCTCCCTGCAGGTGACACACCAAGGTAAGAGCTGCACACCAGCACTGCACAGATTGTCCCCATCCATCCTGTATGCCTTTGGCCTCTCTGGGACACTGCTGGCACAGCCACAATGGCACTTGTGCCCCAGCTGGTGTTGGGGTCCCTGTTTCTGAACAGGACTCTTATGTCCCTCATAGCCTCCCACTAAAATATGGCCAAAACTTTCAAGTACTTCCTTAATGGGACTTCTGGATCTAGAGGCAGGACAAAAACACTGAAATCAGCATCAAGCTGGAAAATTTTGGGAATCCCTCTGCTTCATTCTTATGACCAATGCATGTTCCAATTGGGTGGAATGGGGTCAGAGACACAGTTTAATGATTAAATCTATAATTCAGTAGCTACAATTTTTTGCTATAAGGAAACTCCAGGCTTGAGGAGGCTCTTTTCCTGCTTGCTGCCCCCAAGGAACACAAATGCAGGCCAGACAGTCAAGGTTTATGGGGAGAAGTAATATCTTTTATGAGACCAGCTATTAGAGTTGGGGGAAAATACACAAGCAAAGAAGCCATTCTTTAGATCTGAATGCAGAAAAAAAACATGTTGGAAAGCTATGCTCTGGGTTGCAGTTATTATATGATCAGTTAGACATTATGAGAGGAAAGCACAGTTAGCACCTCTGGAGCAGAAAGTGGTTGCAGCACAAAGAGCCACACTGGAGTTACTCACTCCCATGGGACAGCAATGACAGAAACAGAGCTAGTTGTACCAGAGTGAATAGTGAAAAGCTAACAGGAGGGGAAGGAGAATTACAAAATTATGTACACCAACCCCATTCTGTTGGGTCCCTGCTTTTTAGTATCTCCTAGAATGGGGAAATTTCTTTGCAGGTTTTCTCTTCAGTTTGTTTTGAAATATGCTTTTAAAATCAGAGTATCAGAAATCAGAGAATTGAGAATCAGAATGTTCAGCCTGTGATAATGATGTTTCTGTACCTCCTTGAATACCTGAAGGAATCAATTTGGGTGCATGGGGCTCATTGAATCTCACTCACACCATTTCCACAGATGCATCTGGCACATTGGATAAAGCCTACCACAATATTGGTACCTATGTGAGGGAGTCCATGCTGTAGAAAAATAAACTGGATTACAAAAGGACCAACACAGTAACACTACATAGATTGGAATTGTGGGCTTATCACAAAAAATGTCAAAATAATTAATAGAAAGCCTTTTTCTTGTCTTTCTCTTGGTTTAGCTTTCATGGATTGACTCCATTAAAAATAATTTACCTGTGACCTGCAGATTAGCTTTTCTGCTTTGCCTAATACACTCAAAATCATCGTAGATACCATCATGAAGAAGTCCAAAATAACTTTTACTCTGTAATCCTATTTATGGAAAACGAATGTCATGTTTTATTCTGCTACATTGCAAAGCATAAATGCATTTATACACTCCTTGCCATTTCTAAACAGAAAGTGCCCAGAATGACTTTGTAAAACAATAACTAAAATACTAATTATTACATATCTGCACCTATCCTGGCTACCAGCTTTCTACATCTCGACCTCTGGAGGAAGAATAAAAATGCTAGGAAACTCACAGAACAGGCAAGAAAATTATTATATTAAATTACAGAAACTTTACCAAATCTAGCCTAAGGTAAGGATTAACCTTGTTTTCTTTGATCCAGGGGACATTAAATACCAGCTTTCTGTTGACCTCAGTGACTTCCAGCTCAGACCCACCACCTCATTAAGGCGATTCCAGCATTTCCATGCATGCTGCTGTTATGGGCAGAGCTGTCCATAACCAACGATCACTACCTGTACCCAGCTCCCTTAGCTATCAGACACATTCAAAGAGAATTGCAGGCTCCATTTATTAAAGCAGCTAACAAGGACAACAAAGAAAGCATAACATCAAGAGAGCATGCTCTAACAGAAATATTTTGCATCTGCTAAGATGCATCTGTTTCACAGATAGCACACTGTTAGTATGAAACACCTGAACTGACACTGTCACGTGGTTTCATTGCTTCTCGAATTGTAAGGAGGTGCTGGTTGCAATGCTCAGTGAGAGCCATCTCCTTTCACAGCAAGCACAGAGGATACTGGTGGCTCTCAGATCTGCCCAGAGACAGTCGTGGCACTAATAGCTCTGTCCTCCACTCTCTTAAACGCTTAAGGCTCAATCACCCTTGCCCACCAAAAGACTTGAAAGGGAATGGTATTGGAGATCTAAAATCAGGCTGTATTTTGGTTGTCATAACTTACCCTCCTCCAAAAGACAACATTTTCCTTGGCAGGTGATAAGCACTACCTCCCACGTTCTACTGTAGATGCTGCTAATTAAACCACAGTGAAATTCAGATAATTAGCAACATTTTTTAAACCAGCAGGTTATTCATTTCAAACCTTTATCCAGACAAAATTATATTTAAGACATTTTTTTAAATCTGCTGTTTTCCATGCTTTCAAAATTATGAGTCTATTCTAATAGGAAGAAAAGAAAAATATAAACAACAGAATGGGACAAATCATACAGGAACCCAAAAGCAGGGTAGGCATTCATCATCCGTGGTAGTATTTGGATCGTTTGACAATGTGAGTACTGCAAAGAGTATGTTCAATCTCCCTAGCAAAGGCAGTCCCTCAGATGATAATGACATGGCATTTTTATTACATTTTAAAAACAAATGTAAATTTGTAAAACCAATTCAATGCCTATATACCTCTGGTGAGTGCTCTTTTTAACTTTCAACAGTGTATTACATTACCAACATTTGGTACGCAGTGAATTATCATACTTAATTATTTATTAATTATTATACTTAAGCAGACATTACTGGTGTTTCTGTAATAGGAGGTTTGTTTATATTTAGGCTTTAATATAAGGATGGCATAATTACTGGATTGGAGGCATGCCTATCCCATAGGGAATACTGCACATCATTCAAATCCTTCCATTACTCTAGTGGCTGAAACTTCTGACCACAGACACATGTAAGGGAGTGACCCACCTGCCTTCTAATTTCACCATATTTATACTATTGTTCAAAACAGTGGCCATAGAAAATACACAAAAAATCAATTCCCTTTTTCTCCTTGCTTACAGCCACAACAGTCTGACTACTCCATCCCCTTCCCATCATTCTCTGCCATGTTCAGCAGGACTATTGGAAAGGATGCAAGCAAGGTAGGGTTGCCAAAGCTGCTGTGCTGAGGGACCACAATTGACCCTTGCTCATTACAGTGCAATTAATCTGGGAACTGGGGTGCATGGTTGCAAGTTTTGCCCTCTGCTGCCTATAGCCTTTGACCACCCCTAATTACTCCTAGTCAGCTCTTCTCCCCCTTCTGCACACCCCTAATCACACTTCTCCCTCATCAAGCTGGGAGCTCTGCAGGGGTTAACTCTGAAAAATTCTACAGTAAAGGCAGCTTTTATTGTACTGGCAATTACAGAAAGAGAAAAAGCAATTTACTCTTTTATGTGGCTCACAGTTTCACTAATGCCATACACTTTTAGCCAACTTGAGTTGTTATGCATTAACTCACAAAAGCATGGCACACAAACAATGCTAAAATAAAAAATAACATAAGACACAGCAAACTTGAACTCCTCAAACATAGACTTAATTCCTCAAATACCGATAGTGCTTTTATATAACAGCTTTATTAGTGCCCTCATCTTCAAGGCAAAGTCACTATAAAGTAAACTGCTCAAACAAGGCTGCAAAAAAAGAAAGAAGGTTTTAAAAAAATCTGCAAAGAATCCCTTACTCCTCTTGTGGTGTACTGGGGACCTCTGCTCCTAGTGGTTGCTGCTTAGATAAAAGGCAACATGCTGCAGCAGTAGTAACAAGCTTCCTACACAGTCCACGCTTCCCCTCTGCTGGCAACAGTGGCCATCAAAACAGCAGCCACTTGAGTATTTCTCAGGCAACCACTGTGTCTCTGAATATCAGCCTCCTCCTTCTGAACTTTCTAGTAAGAAATTTCTTTAGCTACACAGAGTAAGACCTTTGACCAAAGACCACCTTGTAAACAAAATCATAGCACTAAGTGGCACATCCAGTCATTTCGTGACCACCTCTAGGGATGGTGACTCCACCACCTCTCTGGGCAGCCCATTCCAATGCTTGACAACCCTTCTAGTGAAGAAATTCTTCCTGATGTTAAACCTGAATCTCCGCTGGCACAGGGGGCCATGTTCTCCTACCCTGTCACTGGTTGCCTGGGAGAAGAAACCAAGCCCACCTGGCCACACCATCCTTTCAGGGAGCTCTAGAGAATGGTAAGGTCTGCCCTCACTTCCTTTTCTCCAGGATAAAGACTGCCAAGTCCCTCTGCTGCTCATCATGTGACTTACAATCATACTGATGGCATCTGCTATTCCATTTGACTTGGTGGCCAGTTGAATGAGTTGAACCGGAACAAGGACTCTCATTGCTGTGGGATATCCCTGGTGTGTTCTGTTCACCTCCATAGTGAAATCTGTTCAGAAGATTTTCGTAACCTTTGTTTCTGATGACACTGTACAGCATCTTATGCCTCCAGCTCTGTCTTCCCCAGATGACCATTACCAATTGTCTGGCACGAAAAATGTCATTCTCTCAAAGCAAACTGTTTCAACAATGGGAGAAAGGTCTACTTAGTGTTTTCCTCTTCCCTTCCTTCTCATCAGGTGTAGTACTGAAGGTCACCACACAAGATGAGAGATGGTACCAGCACTCCACTGATTTTACAACTGTGTGAGGCAAAGTTCCTCCAAAGGATAGTATCCTTTCATCTTTGGCCTGCAAAACAGCACAGAGGACAGGCTGAGATAAGAGTAATCACCCAAATTATTTTGTTGAACTTCAGCTCCAAAATTCCAGAATTTCGAATTGTGTCTGAGGAATCACTGGCATTGCAATGCCCAGCACGTGAGCAGATGCCAAGCACTTATACTGAGGCTTTCCAATTATTTCTGAGCAGTGCAGTCACAAATAAAGAATGAATATTGTTATCCTTTGGGGTCAGAATGTATATGAACCACTTAACAAAGCAGTTGTCTTATCACTTAACATGGTTACACTAAAACCCGTATCAGATTAAGGACGTGACTACATGACTGCTTTAAATAAGCTAGTACTGGATATCTTTGTCTGTGGTTTTTCTACAAAAGATCATCCAGGGAAGTTAAGATAAACCAACTAAACCCATGATGATAATGCATGTAAGTCAAAATGCATTAAATCCCTCAGTGGATATTCTCACTTAGAGGTAAAGTAGTCTGACTTAACTGTAAAGAGGATTAAGCTACCATGAACGACAGCCATTTTCCTTTTGAATTAGATCATCCACAGAGGAGCTTAAAGCACTGTAGGCTTGGTGCACTTACTTCACACATATCCTTAATTTATGTGAATTTTTCTATAAATGGAACAAGATTTGGTTAACCAAAAGTCTCCTTTACTGTATTTCTGGCTGACATTAAACCACATTACCAGTTTACTTGGTTTATAAATGTCCTATAGAAAACAGCAAACCCACAATCACCCTTTTATATTGCAGAGCAAAGTGCCAGCAGCAGGTGCAGTACCTGGGATTCCTGACAGGATCACTGATTGCAGTGCTCATACTAAGCTGTTGCTAATCTTGAAAAGGAAAAAAAACAAAGAAGCAAAACTTGAGCTCCAAGTTACATTCCATCTGGAAATGTCCCCTCAGACATGAAAAGACAGACAAACAAGGCATTCTCACGGGACAAAGCTGGGATGAAAGGCATCTTTGTCTTCCTGCATGAGCTGGACTGGCACAGCACTGGAGTACCCATGTCACTGATCTGAGGTGCCCTGATTTCAGCTGGAGAGTTCATCTTCTTTCAAGCACAGCACAGTGCTGTGTTTTGGATTCAGTATGAGAATACTGCTGGTAACACACTGATGGTTTAGTTGTTGCTAAGTAGTGCTTACTCTAAATGAAGGATCTTTCATTTTCCCATGCTCTGCCAGTGAACAGGTGCACAAAAAACTGGCAGGGAGCATAGCTGGTACAGCTAACCCGAGCTGGCCACGGGGATATTCCACACCATAGAACATCATGCTCAGTATATAAAATGGGAGGAGGTGGCCAAGAGCTGCTGATCACTGCTTGGGGATGGGCTGGGCATCAGTCAGACAGTGGTGAACAAGTGTATTGTGCGTCACTTGCATTTCCTGGGGTTTAGTCCTCTCTCTTTTTTCTATTATTACTTTTTTTGTTTTGTTTTGTTTTGTTTAATATATTTCAATTACTAAGCTCTTCTTATCTTAACCCATGGGGTTCACCTTTCTGCTGATTCTCCTCCCCATCCCACCAGGTACTGAGTGGTACTTATTTGCTGTTTGCAGTTAAGTCATGACAAGAAGATACATTTTTAGAGGTTAAATCAGCTGCACTCTGAAATTCATCCATCTCACACTCACAGATGAAATGCTAACTAATGAGCAAAGAAGAGCAAATACTTCCTCAGTCTGATACTGATGTTAGTTTATCTGAATGATAAATTTTACACTTGAATAAAATGAAATTGATACAATTTGCATTTCTGAGTATTGGCAGATAATTGAGATGTGGCAAATAAAAATGCAAATAAAATAAAGCAAAAACATATTAAGCAAAGATACCTCTTGATTGCTAAAAGATAGTTTGATTTCAAATGTGTCAATGAACAGAAAGCACTAACTACAATACAAAAACACCCCAACTAATTCTTAAAATATTGGTTTTTATCCAGTTTTCTGCCCAGTACGTAGAGGGAATAAAATGTAATGGAAATTTTGTGCTAACCTATCTATTGCTATTCCCAATGGATCTCAGCTACTAACATTGACAAAGGGAGAAGTTAAAAGAAATCTAACACAGACAGATGATGAACTTCTGTACTTCATTTTTTATTATTTCTTTGTTAATTCTTGACCTTCCCCAAAAAGAACAGAAGGACTCTGCCTAGGCAAACAGGCAGTAGGTGCCAGGCCCACTGCTGGTCTCATACCGGCAGTCCAGATGCCAGCCACCGCAGCAGCTCTGCTCGCCTGGTGCGGAAGCAGCAGCTCTGCTGCCTGTGGTCCTGCAGGAGAGCTCTAGAAACTTCTCTTGCTTTGGCTCCAAGCAGGTTACAATTGTCTCATCTATGTATCACCAAATAACCACCATCAAAAATAGGTTTATGTACACTAAGCTGTTATACCACTTAGATGAAAACTTGGGATAGTTTCTCTGTGGTGGTATGGTGATCTACATCAGATTAGTCAGAGCTGAGAAAAGTGTCTGGCAGGAATTCAGTAAAAAAAATATTTAAAAAGAAGCAAAAACTACCTGTTGTTCATGAAATAGAGAATATGTCAATCTCACATGTGCTAGTAAAATATTTTTAAATTGTTCCATCATCCTCTACAAGGAGAACATTTTTCTCTGCAGATCTCTGCTTTATCAATGCACAAGCCACCCCAGAAAGAGCAGTCCTACCAACTCCCATAAATATAACACCTTTCATACTAACTTATAACAGATTTTTACTTGCTTTTTATACCAAAAGTGCTAGAATTACAGTTTGCACTACATTGTGTTAAATCATTATTATTATTTACAATTGAAAGATTTATTTAACATCTAGCTGAAAAAGTCCCTGTGAAACTCAAAAAAGTCCCAGACTGAACAAGTTTGGAGAGCACACTGTCATCCTTACAGTCCCAGCTCTGTTACCCTGTGCTTCTACTTGATCTGGCCCCATGCCCACAGACCCCCTCTGCAGCCAGTTATCCTGAGTTACAGAGCAAGAGCTGTGCCCATAAGAGGATGGCTCCCTTTCCAGGCTGTCCTTCCTGCAGGGGACACTGCAAACCACAAGGGTCCCCATCATCTTGAAGTACCACTCTCACTGCTCATTGGGATATGCTCTCACTGGGGCCAAGCTACGATGTTCATCCTGAAGTGACAAATGGTACACATGCCAGATACTTCTGTCTGGCACAGCCCGAATCTTCTGCATTGCAGAAAAACATTACTTGGGGGCATGTGTGGCTGCAAGGGACCAGTCATTCAATGCATATTTCTCCTGCAAAACTTTCTTCAGCATCTGCACTGCTCTGTGATTATCTGAATGCCATTCAACCTACCTCTCACTTGAGTTACATAAGTATATTTGCATGTATATTGTAAACATTATACTAAATGAGATGGGACTGCCTATGTAATCATGCCATGACTTTCCCTTAGGGAAACCTGGTAAAATTATGTTCCATTACATTTGTAAAATACTACCCATTAAAAGCAGGAATAAAATTTTTATGTTCATGTGAAATAAAGTACAAAATATTCTCCACCCTTTAACTTGTATCAATTTTGATATGAAATAAGCATTTTCCAGGCAAGAAGGGAATCTGAATTTGACTTCACTGTTATGTGCTTTTGGCTTTGATTAGTTGACAGTTAAACCTCTTTCCAAAATTCTATATTTTTTTTTCTTATTTTAATATTACGAAACAAGAGAGAACAAAAACAGTTCATCTGCCTTGAAGAGGATAGACAGCAACTTTGGAACAAATTTCCTTGAGGACTTTTTCTTATCTGCTATTGTCTATGCCATGGAAGAGAACAACTGTCTCTACTGCACTATACAGTGTCTTTGACTCTTGCTGCTGGTCAATGCATTGTTTTAATTCGTTGATGCTCTGGCAAATTTTCAAGTATGTCAAGGGAGAATTTTAAAAATGAAGCATTAATTTAGGAGTCACACAGTGGTGATATATACAGAGCTTCAATTTAAACTATTATTGCATACCATCCTTTTCCTTTTGTAATAATCTATTAAATGCTTTCAAGTATGGAGACAGAATAGCAACCTGTAGATCTGAATGGAGCCCAGATGACCTATAAAATACATCCTGTCTCACTGCCTGACTAGTTCCAGCTCTCATCTCTAATGGTTACTATTGTTATTCTACCATTCAGACAACCACACACATCAATTATATGTTCTTCTGGGTCACAAATCCATTTTCTTAGGAAACATTTTTGTCTTAATGCATGACGCTCTTTTGTCAACCTGTGACCAAAGTTGAAGGTCTCCATATTAAAAGGATATTACTTTTTCTTAAACTCTGTTGATAATTGGAAAAACAGCTTCATGGAAATCAGAAGGAGCAGCTTTTTGAACTATTTAGAAGTATATATTTAGACCATATATTGCCTCTTTATCACAGCAAATGTATTAGGCAGTACTTTGTGCTTTAGGTGAACATTTTTTCTTTTGTTCTGTTGGTGCCTGGCTGCACAGATACAATTAAATGTCCTTTGCCTTCTCTATTTTATGGCACTTACAATTCAGTCATCTTAATTGGACTTTTCCTAAGTATATAAATGACTGGCTCAAGAAGCAAAACTTTTTTCAGTGAAGCAAACTCAAAACCTTTCACCATGCATTATCTCAGTGGCTTTTTTAGAGTCTTTGGCTTATGTTTGCCTCTTTTTAAGTGATTATGATGACGAAAGCTTAGATAACTCTATTTGAAATAAGCTTAAGACACCTCTCCAAACTGATTTTTTTTGCACATACTATTCTCACAAACAAAGCACTCATTATTTCCAAAGGGACAAAGTAATTTCAGATCTGTGGTTGACAAAATAAATAGTTTGGAGAGGGTAACACATCACTTCCAAGGGTTTCTTGCACACAATAGATATCCTTATAACTCAAGGAAGTGAGAAATGCAGAGTAAGAGTCCTGAAGCCTCCTCAGCAAGATGTGAAGGCCAGGCCTCAGCTTTGCCCAGCCACAGGAGCCAGCAGCACCCCATCAACAGCCAGCAGCAGCAGGGCCTCGACAGCAGTCCCAGGGGCTGAAGGAACACAGCCAACACATCACCACTCCCTGGAGTGCAGAGCATCCCCCTCAAGGAGGTTGCTTCCAGCGATGGGGTGCTTACACCAGAAATGCCATCAGATCGACACAACAGGCTCAAGACCAAGTCAGTGGAACCACCTCTGCAGCAAAACTGTTGTATTTTCATCATTTCCAAGCTCTAGTCTCAGCAGCCTTCCCAGCACAGAGGCAATTTTGCTGGTTACAAGATTAGGCTCCTCTCTTCAGGCACATAGGGCACCACAACAAAATCATGGTGTGTTTAAGTGATGCAAACCAATCTACTCACAATGGATATTTGAGACAGTCAGTGAACCTTGTAGCTGGATAAGTAACTCCACAACCAAGGGCGCCATGAAAACATCCATTCACTGGCAGACACTAGCACCTGACAAACTGGAACAAATATACAGATGATTACAGAGAAAAAAAATTTCTTCATTTGTATGTATATATATACACACACATAAATGTTCATACTCATACAAATGCACATACCAATGCACACACACCAGGAGGTACAATCCTGAACAGAAAACTGCTGGCTGGCTTTTTGCCTACTGTCTCCTCCATCCCTAAGCTGCTTTCTCAGGATAGTGTTGCAGTCAGAGGCTTGTGCCCAATCATACCAGTCCAGTCCTGAAGCATTCTCCTCATATGCTCAGTCCCTGCTGCCATCCTCATTGGGTCCTCATTAAGGTCCAGCTTAATTGCCAC
This sequence comes from Climacteris rufus, assembly GCA_013398175.1. NCBI lineage: Eukaryota > Metazoa > Chordata > Aves > Passeriformes > Climacteridae > Climacteris > Climacteris rufus. The sequence continues at coordinate 318,039 of VZRZ01005138.1, read as the reverse complement.
GCAAAAAGCAGCTTTTCCCTTTGGAGACCCATGGCCAGAGGTGTGGCATCATCAGACAAATGTTTTAAGAAGTATTTTCATGTTCTCTTCATTCCTTTCTGGGGTGTGGGTCAGGGCGGCAGAATAATTTCCAAAGCTGGCTTAGAAAACCTTTTCAAGCATACATATGCATGGGATGAGTTATCTTAATTCACTTGTCTTTTGTCCTGGTTTCTCCTTCCTCTGATCAGCCAAAGCAGACACATCTCCCTAAGGACATCAACATAGAGAGGGTTTTGCAAAGGGTTTTACTTCATGTTCAAACCTGTACATTTTTCAGAACAAGCCAACGTTCACCATTCAGGATCTGCATTTTCTATGCTGCAAGCTTCAAGAAAGGGCCTTCAGGTGTTAGGGGACATGAAAGGATGGTAATGGAGCCAATTTCAGGCACTTTATTACCACACCATGAGGACCACATTAATTGCTAGTCTCTGACAACTGCCACCCAATCTGTGCTATCAGTCACCTCACATCAAGACCATTTTTAAAGAAAACTCGGTGTTTACCTTTGTGATGAGAGAGGCAGCCTTACAAGAGAGCTAAAGTTGCAGGGATGGCCAGAGCTCTGCATTCCTGCATTTCACATGGTCACAAGCTTTGGGCCTTGAAAGCAGCCAGTGGGTTCCATTTAGCTGAATCATACTGAGATTTAGGAAAACTGACAGATAAATATTATTTTAGCATAGAGGTTTCTGGTTGGCTGGTTGATTTGTTTGTTTGTGGAGGCAAGGGGGTGTGCCAGGTTTAACTTTATTATAACTAAGCCTATATAAATGCAAATACTGTTTTCATAGATATAATTTCATAAAGCAAAACTACCCACAATCTTTAGCAGTGAAATTCAAGTGGCAACTGTGACAAGTAAAGAAAAATGAATGCAGTTAACTTCAGCCATTCCTGCTCATCTGAAAGCTTGTGTCAGTTCCTAAATAAGCTTTTCATTTTCCCTATTCAGTCTGCTGATCTTTGTTGATTTACAGCATGAATGAGCATGGCACATTGCAACTTGTAGAGTATATTTTTCCTAAATAATAAAACATTTATTGCAGACCCATCAAGCCTGCTAGTAGCTTTGAATTATTATTGCAATGAAGTGCCATGTTAACAACTCATTCACATTGTTGCAGAAGACTCTGGGTTAACACTATATCTAATTTAATCCCATTCAGGAGAGAGGACTTCCTAAAATGTATCTAGAGCTGATAAATTTGATGTTATTTTTCCAATCAACTCTTTTTCAAGATAAGGCTGCCTTCATCAAGTCCATCCCACCCCTCACCTTCCCTGCTGTGCCTATGGCAGCTGAGGAAACCATTTTCACATGGTGTTCTCAACAAGCTCCAACCTCAGGCTCATCGTCTGTCTAAACAAGAATAAAGTATATTTAGTGGAGAGCTACAAAGATCTTGTTACTCTGGGAAGAAAAGAATTTGTTGGGCAGAGAGTGAGGTCAGTATTTTGGGTGGCTCTTTGAAGGGTCTGACCTACAGCTTCAGCACTGGCCTGGGGAGGGTAACAGCCTCTAGCACAGGAGCACAGTCTGCCTGTAGAAAGATCAGTGTTGAGGCAGCTGCTGTGCTCAGAAGCAGCCCCTGAGGCCAGGGCAATACCAACACTGCCACTCACCCCAGCTCCATGGGCCCAGGGAGAAGGGAAACACCACAGGAAGATGCTTCTGCTGAAGCACTCACGTGCTTTGAATAATATAATAACAATAATAATAATGACGATTATAATAATAAATTATTAACAAATAAGGAAAAAATCCCCCAGGAAACACAATTCTCCAAGTACCATTCAAATGTGATCTTGATAGTCAGAGATTATCATCAGTGTAACTCTTCTTTCTAACAGGATCCCCCTGGCATGGTGTATTGGTTCTAATGGAGGTAGAGTTCAGCAGCCCTGCCAGTGCTGTGCTTCAGTTGATAGCACAGCAGTGTTTTGACTACTGCTGAGCAGCACTGTCCCTCTAACATTCTCCCCCATCAAGGGGCAGGGAGTGGGCAAGACCTCGGGAGGGAAAACAAGCAGGCCAGCTGACCCAAAGGAACCAAAGGGATATTCCATCCCATATGACATCAGCTCAGATATAAAAGCCGAGAGAGAGAGGAGGAGGGGGGGGCACTCTGTAATGTCTGCCTTCCCACGG
>VZRZ01005138.1:226247-315778 GCA_013398175.1 Climacteris rufus | reverse complement strand
TTTTCTGTCACTTCAATAAAAACTGCCTTATCTTGACCCACTGATTCGTCTTGTCCTTTCCCCTGTCCCTCTGAGGGAGGGAGCTATAGGGCAACTTTGTGGGCACCTGGCACCTAGCCAGAGTCAAACCATCACACATGGACAATACTCTGCAAAACCCTTTGCATAAGCATCCTGCAACTTTGCAGCAAACACCCCGAGCTGCAGTGAGACCCGAGTCGACACAGCAGAGGGAAGGAGAGGCTGTCCAGCAGGCAGGGGACACACTGTGATTGCCTCTGGAGATGGTGACACGGCGTTAGACAGGGCACAAGGCACATCAGCTCCATGAGGAGCAGTAGGGCTGCCACTGCTGCACCCTGCAGCTCTTCCATAGTCAGCTGTGTGCCAGTGTTGCTGACACAGCTGCAGCACCACACCCAGAGTACAACAGTGCACTCAAACCAGGCTCAGCCAAAATCTCATGTGTATGGACCCCAGAGTATATGCTATATATATATATATATATATGCTGTATATCATAGGATACACAAGTTATGATCACTTTTGCATTGTAACACTCATGTTTTGATAGATGTCCACAATCAAAAGCACAAGTTACTGCTCCTGTCTTGCGGGCTTGTGATTTATTTATATAAGACCCAAAAAAGAATTTTTCAACAGTATTGTTTCTAGTTCTAAACATTGCTATTTATGAGAAATAAATCGTTTCCTGAATATAATTTTTGTCCAATGAGTCCAAATTCATCTTGCATAATCTTCCATTTCTGTCTAACCAGGTGGGAGAGACAATGTCACTAACTTCTTTAACTCTTTTAGGTACTGTCAATTCTCCAAATTTTGACCAAGTCTTGTCTAACAAATACTTTATACCACATCATCAGGCACCTAGTCCTTTCTGGAGATCATTCAGTAATAATTTGATCCCCTTAGTCTTTTTTTTTAAAGACATTTCAAGCGAACTTCTTAGCATGCTAAAGTTTTACTGTCATTTTCCGAGTCCCTAAAACTGCTTATAGTAGAGGACAGAATTTTACTTCTTACCTCTTCATTTCATTTGCAAAAACATTGGGTTTAGTTGTTTGGGGTTTTTTCTCTAGTACTCCAGGTTAAATATTGACTTTATTCACTTGAAAAAACCTCCTACTTCAGTTCCATTTCAATCTCCGTCCATGGGCTGACTCTAAACCAGCAATATGCACAATTTCACCTTAAACTAAGTAAGCCAGAGCCTCTGTCCTATCACCAGTTGCCTCATTTAATCCAGGAACAGGAGCCAGATGTCGCAGGCACAGGCACCACTTCCAACACACGTAAACCTGTTCTCCTAAAAAGCATCAGTGAGAGAGAGGCCAGAAGAAAGCAGTAGCCATGTGGCAAAAACTGCTAAATCTGTCCCATTAGTTAGACAAATATTCCTGCATGCAAAACCACATTGCTGCTATTCAGCTGAAGTTGCAGGGCTGAAAAATACAACCATAAAACCAGCATCCTACCACCTAATGGTATTAAATAACAGTAATCTAACACAATTTCAATGCCCCTTTCACATGACTGTACTTATTCAGTTTTATTTCAAATAAATTACCCAGTTAAAAAAATTATTTTAATAGTAAAGCACAAATAAGTGAGCATTATGTTTTGCTGGTTGACGAGATAACGAGTTAAACATCTAGAGGTGAAGTGGAGGACAATTAATGTACTACCCTGCTTACCTATCATGCAATGCCCACTTCTCAGGGAATTAGGGCTATTATGATCTACTCCTATGAATAAATGAGAATTTCATCTCTCAGAGGGTAATGCAATAGTTTTGGAAATAATCTTTTTATGAGATTGTGGCTTTATCAGTTATTTTTTAGAGTCAATATAAACATTCTATCATAGGAGAAAAACTTCAGACAGGCTTGTAATTTTAATTTATGCTCTCATGTTTTTCTAGTTCACTTTTTCTATGCCCTTATTCTAGAAACCAAAGGAAAAATTAATTTGATTCTTTAGATCTTTTCACAAAACCTTAACAGAACAGTAATATTCAAATAAAAATACAAATCATTATTTGAGCAATACAAACTATGTATAAATTGGTTTCCAATGCAATCAACACCCAACAAAAATAGTCCTGATTATGCTCAATGCTATCAATATACTGGAGGGTAACTCAATCACAGCTTCAAAGACAAAAAAAAGAGTAAAGGATATCTCCGTATCTTAAAATTTCACGTGATGTTCTAAGACATTTGTCTGTATTCCATTTTACATTAAAATATTCTTTATGGGACATTTAGACTCAGATTCTTTAAATCTTTATCAACAGAATGGCTGACTTACTCTAAAGGTGCTAAGTTTCAGAGTTTCATATTCACCTTTCCAGAAGACAGAACAAACCTAAATATACAAAAGTTTTAAAGCAGCTTGACCACAAAAGAAAGCTTTAGGAGACCCAAATAGTGGACCATATGTGATATCAAATGGGCAAGCCATTAGCATCAGCTGTGAACATATTGTACCAACTGGGAATGAAAATAAAACATTCAACTACCAACTGTTATACTCTGTAAATAGTCAAACCAATTCCTGTGGGTTCCAAAAAATATATGAATAGGGTGACTCATTGGGGCCCCATTGTCCTGTTCATAGGTAATGCAACAGATTTGCTCCTAGAAAAAAAAGAAAAAATAAAAAAAAACCAAAACCAGAAAATGTGGTTAGTGAGATCTGATATTAGCAACAGTCTTTGTATGTTAAAAGACTCTTGGGCTTTTTGAAACCATATCTAAAGATTTCACATTAAGGATAACAAAATAAAGAATTCTTTTGAAGCAACTTTTCTCTGTACAATGTGACACATTAAAAAAAAATCATCCCCATTGCAAATTATGCTGAGAAACCAGCAGAATACTGGAAAATTTATAGAGGGCACCAAACTGCTGAGAATTCATTGTACAGCTGGCAAGTGCACTCCTACCTACTAGTTGCTTCACATTTAATAATGCATGTTATGAACAGATGGATAGAATGTCAATAAGCCTCTCTGTATCATCGGTGGTAATGAAATAGTGGACTTTGAATGCTTAATAGCACAGAAAACAAAAAGCCTAGAGGAAATTTGTCAATGTCATGCAGGCAATACTTCAGCAGTGCTCTAACACTGTTAGTGTGAGGCCATATGTTTCTTCTAACAGGATCTACTGTAGCTGGGTGCCAAAAAAAGTTTGACACTTTTTTTTAACTCCTACAACGTGTTAAGAGCAAATACCCTGTGAATCAGTCAAGCAGAGTAGTCAGCAGAAGTGCAATATCATTACTCCTTTTATTCCTTTTCTCAATGAAAAGAATTTAAGGGGAATTTGCTAGTAAACATTGTTCTCTATACCTGTTTCAGAAATAGATTTTAAAGTAATCTCTTTACAATTAAATATAGAAATAAAGGTACTAACATGTTTGTACTATAGGCAGTAGATTCACTGTCAAGAGCTGTGAAAGATGTGAATTTGGAAAATATTGCAAGTGTAAGTAAAGAAGAAAATATACATAGCAGCATCTAGAAATCAGATATATAAAAAGGAATAAAATTAAAATTCTCTTTGGCAAATAATCTTAGGCAAAAGTCAGCTAAAAGATCTAGGAAAAATGCTTCAGAATAGTCAAAACGAAGAGGATAGCAGCAAGTGGCCATTCTGAGATGCAGACCTGGGAATAAGTGGGAATGAGCACACCAGGCACAGGTTTTCTCTGTGAAATGGATGGAGAAACAGCAGCCTGGCAGGTAGGGCACCTGGAGTGGTGTTTCCACCCTGCCTGCTTTCCAGGGAAACTGTGCTCAAAATTTCAGGAAGTGTCAGACAGCAGTGGCAGGTGAGCCTTTGTGAAACCATGAGATCTCAAGTTCCACAATACAGCTGGAATCCTAAGCATGCGAAGTCAGCAGAAATGCAAGTTTAACTATTGATTCTGGGAGAACAAATAGACAAGCATGGTCTCTAGCAGTCTGAAAACTCCTCAGGAAAGGCTCAACTACTTTGAGCAGAAAACCAATACTTTTTGCTTTGTGACTCACACATAAGTGATGAAAATCCCTACCCATGCCCTGCTTCCCCACATTGTCTCCCCAAAACCTTCCTGGGCTGTTCCAGTGCTACCCAGACATGATGCCCTCAGCTGCACATTATGCTTGTCAGCCAGGACACCCCTGTTGATTTCAAAGTCACCAGAAATGGGATGGGATCTCTACCAGCACTAATCTCAGCTGTGAAAATGTTGTGTTCAAAAGTAGTAAGATTAACAGACAAACAGCATTTCCTTAGAAAACTAAGATAGAAGTGACAGTTAAATGCTGTGTAAGCCATTTCAGTTTCTTTCGCTTTCCTGAAGCCAGAACACTCATCGCTAACAGTTGCAATGTAAGTTGCATTAAAAAGAAAGCAAATTTTTCCAGGTGACTACAGCTGGTGGTCTGTACAGCATCAGTATCCACAGCATGCAACAGGAGACTGAAACTGGTTCCTTCTGTGGAAGAGAAGGATGTGCAGAGAAGCAGAGCCTGTCTCTCAGTGCCAGGAATGCACTGGCTTGCCTGTGGTCTGAGCTGGCTCAGGCTGGAGCCCTCCCTGCAACCCTGAACTATACAAACACAGGATTGGCCCTCACTAGTAAGCCCACCTGAAAACTTGTTGTAGCTCTCTGCCTTTACCTGCATGGACATATTTCAATTTCTCCTGAATAAGGAGCTAAAATTCAACCCCGGACTTCCAAATTGGACCTCAGACTTAAGTAGAGCATCACCCTCCTTTCTCCTGCCGTCTGTTTCCTGGGAAATATTCTGAGTCCTGACCATAGCAGTTGCACCTAACAAGAATGAATTTTGTGCAAGCTGCAGAACTGCAAAGACTAAGCAGTATGCAGGCTTTCTGTGAAGCAAAGCACCATGAGGTGAGAGATTGAGAACCGAGTGGCACTTGGGGATCCTCATTCACAATGGCCAGAAGAGTTGTGCATCGAGAATTCAAAAGGAATCAAAGGCACCTTTCTCAAATCACTGATGAAGACCACCTACTTATCAGATTTCTCATAGCTAGAATCTCCTATGTGTTTTGGACCCTGAGAAAGAAAGCCAGAAGAAAATGCTGTGGCAAGCATCTGACTGTAGTATGGTTTGATAGCAAATGTAGTTCTTGGCCTAAAAAGGCTTAGGTAGGTTTTTCAGAACCAAAAAGATATTGATAAACTGAAGAAAGTTTCTTAAGGGAAGAAAATAATTTATAAATATTTAACGTGTGTAAAGGCTATCAAGGAAAAAGGATATAACTGGAAATAATGGAAAGAAAAAGCTTAAGCTCAATAGAGTATTGGGAAAACCTTCCTGACAGAGAGATGTATTAGCCTGTGAAATAGTCTCCCAAGGAGAGATACGGAAGCTTTCACTTGGGATTTTAAAAACTAAAGTTGACATAACACTAAAAAATGTTCTCAATGAAATAATTCTACATTGGCAAAAAAAAAAAAAAAAAAAGGCAGAATGATCTATTATGTCTTTTCTAAGTTTCTTCAGTCTTTGATGCTTTAGGAACATATCTTGAACACCCAAAGGTTATCAGAAAGGAGCTTCTTCATTAGTATGATGAACGACAAGATTACAAAGGTGGTCACTGTGAAAGCCTATTACAGAGCATCTCTCTAAATACTAAAAAGATACTTTTCAGACAATGGAAGTTTTTCCCAAGACCTGAAAAATATGACCTCAATCCACCAGTTTTCAAATACATGCTTAATTTTAAATATCTCCTTATTTCCCATTAATTTGAAAACAAGCCAAACCTATAGTCTGAAATAAACTTAAAAGTAACAGGCTTCCCAAGAGTCTTTGAGAAATTTCATAGTCTCTACACAGACCTGGAAAATGTAATTTATAACCACATTTAAACAATAATATTTGTTACACTTGTATATTAACACCTTTCAAGTCTCCACTGATATGTTCTGCACACCCACCTTAAAATCATTCTGTCTTATCATACATGTATATCACTACCAATATCAATATTTAGCACCTACTGTGTTTCATTCACTTCTCTGAGATCACTGCTGAATAGTTAAAGAGAGCCATGAAAATAATTTAATTGCTGAGTTTACGGCTGGTAATGAAAATAAGAAAAAAAAGTGGTCACTAATATAACCTACAATAATTTTTTCAACATTTTCTTGTCAACATCTTTTTAAACACTCAGATACAAAGTAGTTGTAAACTATTTCCTCTAGGAATATTACTGAGGGTAAATCAGGGCTAATTTAGAAGGAACTCTCCACTTACATGTATATTTAAAAAAATCCATCCTCTACATCCATGGACATACAATATATAACTTAAGAATAAAAATATTAAATATATTGTCATCCAAAAAGTTGTTTTTGCAAATATTAAGTGATTCTACAGCACAGGTGCCCCTCACTCTTTTAGTCATATTTTAAGTCCTTCACCCCCTTCCACCAGGACTTTGTCACAAAATAACTCCCCAGTTTGGCAGAAACACAAAACATCTGCACTGTCAGTCACAGGAGCTGCTTGTAAGGAGGGGGGGGGGTTGGGTTGGGTTGGGGAGGAGGAGAAGAATTTGCTCATTGTCCACTCTCCTACCCATCCCACTGCTCCTTGGACAGCTGAGTACCCTATCCCACAGGGACCACTGCTCCCCTTCCTCCCTCCACCCGGCCCCTTCCTACCTTTTCTCCCCACATCCCTGCATTTTCGCTATTATTATAAGAATTTTCACAACATTTTATTATTATTATTATTATTGTCTGAGTTTTACAGCTGGCACATCATCCCCTGCTGCACTAAATCAACACTTGTGAAAGCAGCAGCCTTCGAGTGACTGAGAAGAGCTGCTGCTTGCAGAAGTGTCAATTTGGTACAGCAGGGGATGGGGTCGCAGCTGCAGAAGAAGAGAGGACTTATTTTATGCCTCAAAATGATAAAAATGCCAGAGCGGAGGGAAATCTGTACAAAATATAAAAAAGGTATAGAACAAAGAAAAGAAAGAAGAGGAAGAGGGGGAAAGGGTTCCAAAGAAGGAAGAAAGAGGAAAATGTCAGTATACAATGGAACAAAATCACTGCAGAATAAGATACAGGGGTTTTGTAAGTTGGCACTCTCAAGTTAAAAACAAGTAATATGCATATCATAAAATATAAACCTGATGATAGTATCCTTCTGCTTTGGAAGGGAATATCTGGCTCACTAAACTTAAATTATTGTCTTAACTACATCTGTGATAGGTTAGGCTGTGTATCTACACAAAAATGATGGCATAAAAAGAAGATTATTTCACAGAGGGTTTGATTTTAAGTTGAAATTCAAAGCAGAAGACTGAGAATCCTGCATTCAGAAATGTGAATTGGCAAAAGTGAACAGAAATTCCATGTTCTAGAGTAACTTGGGCACCTCTAAATCTACCAGTGCTTAGAGGTTCCCATTTGAAAGTAGATATCTATTATTTTGAAAACTAAAAGGAAAAGAAATCAAAAGAAAGTACAGACCCAAAAAAAGAGGTAAAAAAATGATTGTTTTACACACTGTATAAATAAGCAAATCTAATGCATATTTCAAATACTATTGTCTCTAAAGTTTTGCTTTTAAGGATGATCTTCGTTTCTTCTAATGTTTTTCTGGGAGCTGCCACTTTACTCTATTAGTTTTCCAATATGTACTTTTAGTAAGGGGGAAAAAATGGGCTATATAGCTTAAAAACATAGCCCTGCTAAAAAAAAAAGAACAAAAAAAAACAAAAAAAAAAACGAATAAGTACACCGTTTAGCTATTTCCACAGAAAAGTAAATCCCCTTCCCCTGCCCTTCTATTATACTTTGACAGACCATGGCATCCCAGGCAGAGCAGAGACAGGATTCTTGAAAAAGCAGCACTCTGCTGCAGAAATGCCTCCCTCAAGGTTCTTCACAGCCCTCTGCACACTTACTGTGTGCAGAATTTTTTGCACCCTAGAATAAAGAAAGCTGCTGCTGGGTCAGCTCTGGGTACAGAGAAGGTCTGGAAGAACAGAGGTCCCACCTCTTCCTCAGCAGTTTATTGAGAACCACAAGCAGCTCAGCTTCGTTGAAATCCTACACTCAGGAATCCGTCCTGCTCCCTTTTAAGCCAAGAGCAAAGCTCCCACATGTATCCAAAACCCGCCTCTCTGGGTCAGCCCTAAGCAATCTCATTTTCTGTCTTTGTCAGTTTTTCTTGACGTCACCAATCCAGATATTAGATGAGAAGAACAACAAAATCCAATAAACGAGTAGGCAGAACTAACAATCAGAAGCCAAATGAAGAGCCTATGAAAAGAAAACATACAGATTATATATTCCCTAACAAGAAAATTCAGCTCTGCATCACTGTTGAAGAGACAAGGCCAGCTAGTCTCATGAATTTTACCCAAAAGTTTCAACAAATTCTCTTTTAAACATTTACTGAGAGTTCGTCAATTCATTCAGTCCAATATTTAACCTACTATGAAAAAAGCAGGAGTTGGTTTATAACTCTCACAGTCGTTGATTGAGATGAAGATTGTAGGTACCTGCAGGGCTCCCTCCCTGCATTTCAGTTTTCTGTAAGGTCCTGCTGCCAGGGTAGATAGGCACACGGTGGTTAGGTTTCTCCATCCTCTCAGCTCCTTGGCCCTAAACTGTCAGAAAACAATGAGTTTGTGCCTGGTCAGAGCCAGGGGAGCCCAGCCAGCACGTGACACCCAGCACAGCCGTCTCTCACCAGCTCTTCCCCCACGAGCAGCTCCTACAGCACTGGCTTGGGAGCATCCCACAGGGTGTACCCAAATCCTGCAAGGTATACTTGGCTATAGCAGCACATACACAGCATGATCCTGTGCTCCCAGAAGTTAAACACAGCTATTTGGTATTGAAAGACCCCAGTGCAGCCCAATGTCTGACACCCATTCAGACTCCCAGTATTTACAATACTTGTGGCTCCAGTGGTTCCTCTGGGTTGTTCCAGCAGTCCTTCATCCAGGCAGCCTTTAAACAGCTGAAGTTCTTCATGTTTGTTTGTGAGGTTTTTAGGCACCTTTGCATTACCAGCAATACATGTGGCAGGGCCCAGGTGCACCATGAGTGCACGTTTTGGGCCTCATGTGAGTGTTGGCTAGAGGTTTTCCTCCGCTGTCTCACAAGAGATGCTGTGTGACCTGGCCACACTTGGATGTGATAACCCAAAGGGGCCCTTCCTCAAGACTGTACTTCCCTATTTTAGAGTTTATTTTCTTTCTACTTGCACTTTGTGGCTTGATTCAGCATGCAACCTACTGTAACACCTCTCTCCTCCTATTCTGACTTTATCTGGCCCCTACACTATTCATAATGTGAACTTTCAACATACTCCATCAAAAGGCATATAGACACAGATTCTGTCCCAAGGAAAAATCCAGCACGGATACATGTAAAGAATGAACAGTGTCATTTCTGCAACTGATCTTGGAATATAACAGTAGTCATTTTTCAAAGACTTTTTGGAAGGAGCGTATTTGCAGGACAGATTTCAAATGTGGTCTCAAAACTCACTTTATCACATTAAAGAATTCATTACTCCCCTTACGTCCACTTCATTTTGCAAAGTAAATTGTACAGCCCTTCAGTTCCTATGACTTTTCTGTTGCCCATCTGGCAGTCATCACTCTTTATTGATACTCACGTTTGACTCTATGCTTCATGTTCAGAAGTCTTGAAAAGATACAACCATTATTTTCTTCACAATTTGTTAGATTTGAGCACAGATATAAAAAAGGTCACAAAACCCTCCAACCACATAAATATTGATGGCGATATTCAACAATGACTGCTATCTTAAGTATGTGGCATTGTTTTTGTCTAGTGGTCAGACTAACAATACAAATAGCAATAATTATTAAATAGAAAACTATTTTGTACAGTTGACAGAGCCACTAGGTGCAAAAAAAGCCATGTTTATGTTCTAACAAGATTAATATTGTGTCATCTAACTATATTATATCAACATATTGATTTACCAGTCTAACTGTATAGCATTCTTCAGGCTTGTTCCAACCCTATACAAAAAGACCTCCCAGATCAAGCACAGTTGTTAAGGGGGTTACAGCTCAGCCTATATAAAACAGGTGAAATGCAAAAACATGAGCAAAAGATGGGCCCCCATGCATGTTAGGCAGTTCAGCAATTCAAATACACCTCTACATCTACTTCTTGCAGAAATACCAGTGTAATTGAAAATTTCTCCCTGAACAAATTTAAAGGCACCAGAGTGACAGTAAGCAAATTCATAATTATCAAACAGATCTGTGCCCTTTTCATTCACCTTCTGTTGATAGGTATTCACTTAGCCCATCGTGTACATCAAATTACACGAATGCCTCAGATCATCTCCAGAAACTGTCAGTACAGTATAAACAGTGGGACTACCAAAGACAGCTATTCTCCTCCTGCCAGATACCTCTGTCTTTTACAAGACCTATAGTGTTTCCATGAAAAGTCCTGCAGTAAGAACTCCTCAGTTACTTCTCAGCATTAAATGTGCTTCCAGGGCAGCGAAAGAAAAGACGGGAGAAAAGACGGGAGAAAAGACGGGAGAAAAGACGGGAGAAAAGACGGGAGAAAAGACGGGAGAAAAGACGGGAGAAAAGACGGGAGAAAAGACGGGAGAAAAGACGGGATAAATAGTGTTTTACTTTGATCTTTACATAAATCACCTATTCCATGTAAACACACAGGGTGGAAAATCCCACTACTTGAAAACGGGCCTAGTTTTCTACTGTCACTAATTCTTTCTCCAGTTTACTTGTTTTCCTTCCCTTGAACCAGTGGCAAAATACCACTGCCCCTTCAGCAGCAAGAGTCAGTTCAACTATTCCTGGTCCCCTAGGACTGAAGTTTTGCTCTAGAGCTGCTCTTGCACTTTGTCACTCTGAATTAACAGCTAATAGATAAGAGACTTTTCATAATGCTGAAAGATGAACCATGGTTAAATAAAGGCACAAACACTTCAGTAATCCTTGCTTTGAATGGGGTGCAATAACTCTGGCAAAAGGCCTTGTGCTGGTAATTGTGTTTGGTCCCTGATTTACATTGGTGACAAATATCGGTTTCACTTATCGTGACAAATGGCAGATGCTAGTCATGGTGTTTATGGCACACTGATGCCATACTGGTAGCCACAGTGTAACACAATACAAACAGAGCATTAAAAAAAACACATTTTGGCTTTGGGCAAAATCAGTGTGTCCTGCTAACAGAATAGATGAAGACAAGAAAATACAGCTGAGCTAATAATATGCTGTGTGACAGTAGTTCCCGCAGTTGCTAACGCTGCCATGGCAGAACTTCTGGACTGTTTTCTGCCAGTCTTTGTTCATACCAGCTTACACCTCAGAAAGAAAACCAGCAGCAAGCAGACAAAAACTTCCTCCTGCAAGTAAATTTTCATCTGTTAAAAAAAAAAAACCTAAATATTGTCCAAAAAGATTTATAAATTTGAATGTTTTTAACACTGGCTGAACTCCAGGAATTTTTGAAGTAACTGATTTTTTAAAAATCAGAATTCATAGCCTTAAATACTGAAATGAGCAGGTATAATTAAGAAATAACCATATTTTACACATTTATCCATTATTATCTATTTCAAAACAGCCTAAAATTGCATATATATGACCAAGAGTACACACTCAAGTTACAAGACTACCACAGTACATTTCCCACTCTTGGGATTTGACTTGTAAGGACTGACATGGCTCACCGTGCTCAGTAAGAGTGGTAGTAAGAGTTTGGAGGGCACCTGAGAGATGGATATGCTGGGCAGAGGATGTCAGCAAAGGGCCACCGAAAGCTGTGCCCATCCCACAGCCCCTTCCTGCCCTGCTCTCCCACCAGCCATGCTGCTTGCTGCTCTCCAAACTGCTCTGCAGAGCAGAACAGGATCTGACAATCCTTTCAGCCAAAACCAGAGTTTTTATCAGCTCCTACTCCTCACCAGCCCAAATCCATGGTAGGGCACAGCCAGCTGCAATAGTCTCAGACGCTGCATTGTCCCATGAACATTTCTGAGTTACTTCTAAAATACTCTCAAGCACAATGAGGGAAAAAAAACATTAATGTCAATTAATTCTTAGCAGAACAGCTATTGTGAAAGTGGAGCAAATATTTATTCTCTAACAAGTGTGTTGTTATGGAAACAACTGCAAGACGCCGTTTGCCCCGATGGCTGTGCCAAGGCTCGGGTGCCGGGAGGCCCCCGGTGCTCCGCATGCAGCCCCGCAGCGCCGGCTCCAGCCAGGCAGCACTCGGCACCCAACGGGAGCCTGGCACACACTGGCACAGGCTGCCAGAGAGGAGAACGGGAAAACAGCACTAATTCCCAGAAAGCTACTGCAATTTACGCTAGAGTAGCTCTGACCTACTTTGTAAGTAGCAAGTTATCTCATTAATTTCCTCAAAATAGCAGATCATTCTGTGTGAAGAGATGAAAAACAAAATCCATCATTTCCACTGCAGGGAGAAACTCCAAAACGAGACAACTCCGTGCTTACCACTGCGTAGTTTCTTCCCCGAGGTAATAAACAGATGACCAGTAGATCATTTTAGTTACACGTGTGTGAGACAACAACTACTGAAGCCAGCAACCCTCTGCAAGCTGTGCATGGGAGAGGCTGGTGCCTCCCAAAGCATCCCACGTCAGAGCTGTCAAAGCTGAGCTGAGCAGTCCTCATCCCACACATAGCCCCACGGGATTCTCCCTCAGTGAAGGACTCTACAGCAATATTTCTAAAAAGAGAAGTTTATCCAGGTTTTGGTTACTAGTTGGTCTACAAGTGTTTTTCCCCTCAAAGCTTATTTATCCTTATAAAACTTACACAGACTTGGCAAAAAGGAAACAAGAAAATCCAATGAACACTAACCCCGTAACTTTTTCATTCTGACCTTAACAAGTAATTCCTTGATCTTTTCTGTATGATTAAAAACTGGTTTGTGCCCATAAGTGCAATTAATTTTGTTTTCAGGCTTATATTATTACTGTATCTATACATTAAACACACAGTGCATATGTACATGTGCATGTTCAGCTACTATTCAGATGGAGGCGTGGGAGAATTCCCTTAAAAAAAAATCAATATTTCATTCCAATTATAAAAGAAACCAAATCTTCAAACGTTGGAGTACAGTGTAGCTACTCTAGAGAATAGGTATTTGGTTTTGACCAGCAGTAACAATTTGTAATTGAACAGCTGCAGAAAAGAGAGGAAACAAACATACTAACAAATTAGTTTTCAAGCCTATGTTCACAGAATATTTCTACTCTATTGTGCTTTTGATCACAACATGGTAAACAGAGTTCCTCCCTTCCTTCTCTGATCTTCTACAAAACAGATTGAAATGGTCCACAGAAGTTTAACCTATTATATCGCATAATCCCTCACTCACAGAAGCAAATTAAGCACATAGCATTTCAAGAACTGAAATCTATTCACAACTGTTAGGAGTGTCAGATCCCAAGTAGTAATTAATCTATTAAAAAGATACAACCCTTTTTCAAAAATTTCTACTACGTTCTGCTTTAAAATGGTACCTTTTTCTTGTAGTTTTGGTTTGGGTTTTTTAAGTGCCTTTGTCATTATTAGCATCGCAAACAGTCAAAAGGACAAGGCAAAATTTTAATCATACTTATTTTAAAAGTACAAATCCTATTTCTAGATTTTTAGAGAGAATGGAGGAATGCATAATAAAATATGAATTTAATTTATATAGGTGTATGTGCATCTATTTATATTGGTATAGTCTACTGCTGAAGTCATAAATGTTTTAATGCATCAACTGTGTTTGTTCATTTCCCATTTTCAGGAAAGAAAGAAAAAGAAGGCTCTTTACTACAGTACAAAGAAAAATGTTCTAATACCAAAAGATCCAATTAAAATAATAGGGCCATTTATTTCAGTAGGATTTCAAACGTACAAGAGAAATGCTAACCCTTGGGAGAATGTTCTCAGCTCATTTAACAATATATGTTTCCTCTGATATGAAAACTTTAGCTTTTGCATTATAACATCATTGCTAACAAGGCACACATATATATCTCACAAGTAGATGGAAACGCGAATGTGGGAGGAATTATAATAGTTCTTTATCCATACTGCACTCATCCCAGGATATATTTGCATCTGTTGTGTACTCACCTGGCTAGCTTTTTCCTGTCCACGCTCAAGAAAGCCTCTGCACTCTGAAAGACAATAAGAAGATAAGTAAAGAACTAAGACAGACTAGTCAGGAAAAAAGCTATGAAGGGAAACAAAGGAAGAATTTATAGTCCAGTTCCAGGACTGCCAAAACATTTTAAAGAGTAGATGGCATACAACTTTTTTCCCCTAGCCAAAAAAAGCCGATCTGCTCGCAGAGCAGAGCATAGCCTGGGACACCATGGGCAAGGAGGTGGGTCAGACTGCACAGTGCCAAAAGCTCCCTGGACTCTGTCACCTGAAATGTGCAGCTCAGGACATGGAGTCCTTACCCAGGCAGTCTTGATGGCAATGAAATAGAAAGACTAAAACTGTTAGGTCATTAGAAGTTTTCTTCCCATTTTTGTGTACCCAGAAAAAAATTACTGATGGGAGAGGATCTGTTTATTTTTTAGCCAGTTTTATGAGTCAGTTAAAGATATTCAGGACTGGGATCTGATTTCAGTGTACAATTTCTAACATGTGGACATTTTCATATTGCAATAAATTCAAGTTCCAAGTTTTCCTGTTTATACTAGCATGTTATTTTCTCCATTTGTAAAATAAAGTTCAAAATTGACCAGTCAAGCCATTAATGAGAGAACATTTATTTTTGTAGATCACTTTCCATTGACTATCAGCACACAAATATTTCTACCTAACCATGAAGACAAATGTAAAACTAAGATTTGAAACAACAAACCCCCAAGTGAATTTAGGCAATAATCTCAAATTACAGATACAGTCCTACAGTCAAATGTCAAAATTATTTCCAACTAATTCAGGATGGAAACATGAATGATGTGATTAGGCATTTCATAAAGCCTACATAAGGGACAAATCTCTAGGAAAAAGCTGGTCTCTGAATACCTTTTTTCTGCAATACAGTACTTGTAAGTCTAGAACTAAAACTTGCACATGCCTTGTATATTTGATTGACTCCATAAGGTTTTCATCTAAATTCAAAATATAACTGTGTTTAGATATATTTGAACATTTTATTGCATTTAGTTATGAGAGGTGAATTTTTCCTGAGAGAACCTAGGGCACACAACACTGCCAGATCATTCCAAACAAGTTAATTCTGAAATGGGCTTGAATCAATAACACAAAACAGTCAGCAAAGCCAATTTTTACAGTAGTCATGGTTGCATAAAATAATATCAAGACAGTCAGATTGTAAGCTCTCTGCATCACAAATATAATTTGCAACCAACTCTAAGCACAAAGAGGAAATAGATACGCGGAAGATATAGATAAAAACAAATTATAGATAGATAGGACAAAAGGAACTGGAGGTAAAGAAAGAATGCAGGGGAGTTGCCATCCAGCACAGCGTGACCAAATAACTACAGCACATAAGTAATTTAAGGCAAATAGAATGCTTTTCTTTCATTTAGGCTTTAAAATTGTTATGAAAAGCCTCTCTTTTCACTCTATCAGTAAGACATAGGCAGACAGGGGATGAATGTATAAATAAGTACGTCCCTGCAATATGTGGCTTTTAATGAAAATGGATTTTTAATGATCCCAAAAAGCTACATTTCTCTCTGACTTGCTCCATTTCCAGACTATCAGCATGAAGTACACACAGTAAATGCACCGGTTTTGCATGTCCTTCACTAAATCCCAGGACAACCAAGCGTCCAAGCACCGTAAAAATCCAAGTTGCCATTATGCAGAGCAGATACAGAGAAGCTGCATGTCCTTCACTGCTTTTATTGAACTTTCAGAGCTCCGTGACACTGCTGTGCCTTCTCCCACAGCAGACCCCAGTGCGGGTTACCTTGCACTCCATATGCATAAATAAAGGATGATGCATGGCAATGCGCCTTCCTGTTGTTCTCTGCCTCAAGGACACTTGTTAAAAGTATGCCATTCTTCCCACTCCCCCAAGCAGGCACATTGTGTTGAAGTGCTCCATGTGAAACTCTGAGCACACAAATACCAGAGGATTTAGTCCACAAACGAAGAAAAGTCACAAGGGGAAAGAGGCTGATGCAATCCATATACTTCTTGCTGTCTGCACACAATGAATTCTTCTTTCCAATGTCAAAGTTCCCCTTTCAGTCAGTAATAAACAAAAATCTCACTGAAAAATGTGTAAAAATGTACCAGCTAGTATAAATAACACTTTTTTTCTGTTTTTTCATGTAGGCAATAATATTTTTTAGATTTCAGCATCATCAAAGAATAAAAGGACATTTTCCTTTACTTTATCACCATCCATGAAGTTTTATCTACAAATATTTCTTGTAAGGTAGGTCCATAGATTAGGAAACTGTAATATAGTTGTCATAAAACCAAGATAGCATTTAAAATGGGCTGGGACTCCTGTATTCACTTCATGTTCAATGCTTCAAGGTAAACTTTGTGCAATATATGTTACTTGGACGAAAATCTCCACATTTATTTCCTGTGTTAGCATTTTTATTCCTTTGAAATATTAGAAGACGTAGAAGGAATCCAAAACAAGAACACTGATGAAAAAGATAATGACTGAGAGGTGCCACACAATCAAGTTAACAAATGTTCCCATCCATTTGTCAGAGGGTACAGCCTTAAGAAGGGCTCCACAGAATCATAGAATCAAATGATATTTACATCCCCTAACATAAAATAAAACCAAAAAAATATCCCATTTGTGGGGCACTGCCAAACTCATAGTTTTTTCCATTTTGTCTGCTCTCCTGAGAGTGCCTGCCAGTTAATATTTACTGAATGTCTCTCCCTTCTTCATTTAAATCAGTCCAAAAACTGCACCTGTTTCATGAGACCTGTGTGTGCTTCTGACAGCTGATATTTGAGAAAAAATAAGGCAAAGTACTTAAAAATCCTAACTAACTGCATTAAACTAGAATCAAGAAAGAGAGTGCTAAGATTAGCTCCGTTAGTGCAAGACATCAACAAAGCACGTGAGGGTACCCCAGGGACACAGGGGATGGAAACATGGTGCACAGCCTGCAAGGTCCCAACGTACAGATGTGAGCACAGAGGTGCATCAGATAAATGAGAAGTTCCCAGATCTTCTGCACAGGTTCCCAGGCCAGTGCACAGCTCCAAGCAGCAAGTGCCATGTCCCCAGCTGTGTCTGGGAGGGATGCACAGGACTCACAGGCTGCTGCAGCAGGGCAGAGGCAGCTGAGGGGCACTGACCTGACTGACAGCCCGGCCAAGGGCTGGCACCAGCAGGATGGGGGCACACAGTGGCTCCTCAGCAGCACCATGATCAGCTGGGCTGCCCACAGCTGCTTTTTGGAGCTTCTTGGTGTCTTAAATATTTTCCCATTGGGCGTCTGAAACACCTCTCTAATGTGCAGTTAAAGGTGAGCAGTTATGCGGAACTTATGTAGCTGTACTCCAAGGAACTTGGTATCTATGAAACTTTGTCTCCTGCCATCAGATGTGGCTGAAATTCAGCAACAGCCTGCAACAGTTAGTGAGTGCCCTGGAGACACCAGCATGGCATTATTCCCCTCATTCCTCTAGAAAATACGTCAAAAAAACTTGCAAGAGTGCCACAAAACAAAACAACAACAAAACCAACAAAATCAAGCAGAAAGCTATGGTGTTCAAAGCCAGAGTTCATTTTAAACAAGAAGACATGGGAAGAGTTTCCAAAACAAGGAGCAGTCGCTGTGAACAACAGCCAGAGGATGCAGTCAAAGCCAAGGCACCGACAGCAAAAGCCACTTGCCAAAGTACAGATTCACTCCAAGCTTCACCTAAAGTTACCAGGGTTTCTATACAGTACCGGGGAGGAGCCAGATCTGCCCTAAAAAGCTATACAGGCCTCTTTTACATTCACTTCTGCTAATACACAATAAAATTTTTTATACAGCGCTTTTGTTGCTCCATTTTATGTAGCAGTTATCCCACATTGTCTAAATGAGAGATGATTGCACAATGGCAGGTAAATCTTGTTAGAAAGCATCCCAAATAAGAGAGAAGATAACATCCATCTTGCCTCTAAAACAGAAAATATCTCGCGTCTGTGTGTTGTGTATGCTGAAGTACACTGCCTGGGATTCTTTAAATAGAATTTGGTGAGGAAGAGACTTGCAGCTTTTTGAAGCAGCTTCCTTCAATACTCAAATTACCTTTTTTTTCCTGGCAGCACTTAAGGAACAGGCACTACTGGAGCAGATTGTCAGCCACAGGTCTGTCTTCTATAGCAGTCAGCAGTCTCAAGCTCACAGGAGTTTGGTGGATGTGTCCAGCTGCTGGTCCAAATCCAGGCACTGTGACATGACCCTGAATGGTAGAGGTTCTTGCCCATTTCTGCATTACTTCAAAGATCCCTCCATTCCAGAGCACCCTTAAACAGAGTCCCGGGTCACTTCTGTACCACAACTCATAAAAATTAACTTTTTACATATTTCTGCCAGGATAACAGACACAATTTAGAGAATATATAAACTTAAAGATATATTAATGTGTTATTTTCAATTGACTTAATTAAATTATATCATTTTTCAAAAGCAACACCTTCTACCCTTGAAACATATTTGTTAATTCTGTATTAAAATGCATCCCTCTTCTCACTAATAGTTTTTTAATAGTTACGCTCACATATTTTTAAATTCTTATTCACTATTTTAATCAAGACCAGAATGCTCATAAACTTAAGCATGCAGTTAGATGCAGAGGCAGACAGCTAATGTGTTCTTTATGTTTTACACATATTTCAGAAAATGCAAGTTAAACTTAGACTGATTAAGTATTGTGTATTTAATAAGTCTAAGTTTAAAGTTTATTTCCACTGACCTGAACTAAGTTTGAATGCGAAAGAAAAGTCAACCAAACTAAGAGAAATGAGCTATGGTCTAACTATACCTAAAAGCTGTTAAAACTCTACAAATTTTCTTCATCCACCACTCACAGCGAGGAATCCATTGCAGTAAGGGATATCACTGTTTCTGTCTATCACATACACTCTCTTTTTCTTGCTTTCTCTTTACTCTTGCAGTCTTGCATCTTTCTCATTCTTCATATCCTCTCTGATCTCTGCTTCTCCTCTCTCGAGTGCATTCCTACAGCAAGGATGCAATGAGGATGTCTCAGCTGCTGTACCAGCTGATCACCCAGCTGCTGCATGTTCACTCCTGCAACACCAGGGTAAGCCCAGGGCCACTTGTGTTATCATAGAGATAATACAATTCATTCTCATTCGACTTTTGAGGTACACGCAAACAATTTTCAGCCCAAAATTCAGTTTTTCTTCCCACACACAGAAATTCTTGCTAAACTTCTAAAGCAATTTCTCAAATGAATTTGTTAGCTGAGAATGTTTTATTCCTTGTTTATTTTGCAGTATATCAATTGTTGGAGAAAGAATTATCTTCAAATATCTACATTTTTTAGTCCCCAACAGTTATCTCAGTGGATAGTTCAGTCTTTTTCCAGTCTGTGATTATATTAAGCACAGGCAGATATGCTACTGACATCCAAAGCCTAAATGTAAAGGAATGCCAGCAATTTCAAATGAGATCAATTTTATGAGTTAGATGTTATTACCAGTGTTAATGCAGCTCTTCAGTGTCTGATCTAATTTTTAAAATCTTACTGTCTCTTTTTTTTATTTTCAAAATGCTTCTTATTCCCCTGTTGCTGCGAAAACCTGGCTGTGTATATAAACTCTCTTATTAAATGCTTTCAAATCTAAGCAAAGTAGGAAAAAGAAAATGTTTCCTCCTACCTTTCATCTATACTTGTCTTTGAAATTATGTGAATATATTGGTTGTACATTTGGGCATTTTTGAAAAAGAATATTTAGACAATAACATGACAAAGTTTTTCACAATCTTTAAAACACTGCTCTCACAAATATCTGTAAAAACAGTCTCATTTAAGTCCTGAAAACATGCTGCAGTACAACCTGCCTGAATAACACTTTTGGGAAAATACAGATGAGGTTCTGGATTTTCAGCTGCATCTGCTGTAAGGCAAAAGATCTCATAATCATAATCCAAACAATCCTTACTAGTTCTTGGGGTTTTTTAAAATACTTTTTTAAAAGGTTGACACAGCAGTAGTTATATCCATAAATAAGATATTTTTTTTACAATCTAACGAAATCAAGACTGTAACCATGATTCATTTTTTGTAATAACCTCAGTGCTTCAAGACTTCTCATCCTAATGGAGCAATCATGCATCACTGTTGTGTTCCAACAGAACTATTAGGCTCTGTGCTGTGCTAGTGTAATTGCAGTCTAATGGTTTACACTATCATAACAGCACTACATATTTTACTAAATGGACTACAATATCTAAAAAGTGATTTAAATTGTTCCAGCTTTAGGATCGTACATCAAAGAATGAAAGAACTGTTCCTTCTCTCTGAATTGAGAGTAACAAAAATTAGTTTCTTGTCTCTCTTAATAAATTGGTTAATAAATTAGTTTCTTGTTTCACTTAATAAATTGGTAAAACATAGCATTAGAAGCAGAGATTTAAAATTACGGCATAAAATGACCTAGTAAAAGATGAAAAGTATTAAAATATTTTGAGGCATTTTGATGCTCAGATTTAGCAGACTGGCATGGTTTAAACTGTCAGATTAACAAAGGGTTTTGGAATTTGGACGAGGACTCCATGGGGTTTTTCCCAAAATTTTGTTTACTACTTGTATTTTCTATAACATTGATCTGCTTTAAAAAATACAGAGCAAAAAATGTCAGTACTGTCTAGAGAACATTTTGTGTAGTGTAGCTCATAACTCCTTGGTTAAGGGACTGTCAAGATCTAGGATCACTTCATACCTGGAGAATAAATTAATGATTTTAAAACTAATTCTAAATAATTTATTTAGAATAAAATAAAGCACGACTTCCAACTTGAACAAGAACTATTTTTTTTAAATATAAAATATACAGAATAATGAATTTAGTCATTTGCTACTAAAGATTTTTTGAGCATGCACAAAGTTACTAATAACAAGAACTAATTCTTGGTCATCCTGTAAGTAAGAAGCTGTAACTTTCTCTTTCTAAAATTGATGGTACATTCTCTTTCTAACTAAGCTTTGCTCAGCCATAGAAGCATCTCTCCCACAGGACTCAATATCTCCACTACATTAAAAAAACGCAAACCATTTGCTAAGGAAAAATGCTGCTTAAACCAAACTTCTCCAGTAAAACATCAGTTTTGCCAAAGAACATTGAAAATGTACTTTGGCCTTTTTTCTCATTTAAATTATTATTTTTTTTTAAATACAGATACAAAACAACAGGGTAGAAAATCTTTACTAAAGAATCTCTAGGATTTATTGATACAGTATACAGACCTGCCCTATTACTCTTAGATAATTGCCTCACACAATATTCTATTTACATGGAGAAGTTTAATTTTAATTTACAGTTTAATTGTTCTGCTTAAGGTAAGCCTGTCACCTGTGTCACTTTGTGGCTCATAATGGTAATCCTCGTTTAATTATTTACTTCAAGGGAGCATTTTAATTATAGATATTAGTATGTGTGTAGAGTAACTTATACTCAAGGGCAGTGAAAGTTTATACAGTAGAGTGCTCACCTGAATTTCCACTGGCCACAATTCCATGTGCAGTGGCTCAGCTGCAGAGGCTACTTGTGAGACTGCTGAGAGATGTTCTTTGTCCCCTCTGGCCTAGGAGCACTTCTGGGGTGCCTGAAAACAGGCAGAACCACCAATGCACAAAGGGCTTGGATTAAGATTAGCAGTGACTGCAAGGTTCCCACCTGAAATATAAATGAGACAATAACTTCTCACATCTACATTTGACCCTGCAAGTAATCTTTGGACACAGGAGCAGGCAAACAGTATTGGCTCCAGGGTGAAGTCACCATTGTGTCCCATTTCTGTGGTGATCAGTAATGGAGTGACCAGAAGAGAGGCACAGAGCATGAGCCTTCCTCCGATTTATTTCTTGAAATTTGAGCAACCAGTGATTTATCAGTTTTCAAAGATAGGGGCTGCCTGTTAGCTTTTTTTTTTAGTAGTCATCAGTTGACCAATATTCTATGAAATTATCTAATATCATCGTAAATTAGCTATATTTTTAGTTTTCAAAGTATCACATGGCAGCTCCATCGTTTAAAAATTAAAAAAAAAATAAAAAGAAAGAAAAAACCACTGCTTTGTGTTTGCTTTAAAATTGCCAAATTTGTGGGTTTGTGTGCTATTGCTGGGTCATCTTTCCAGTAATTTTAACTTACAAAGCAAACATTAATCATCACATGAGTGGCACTATGCAACTTTCCTGCTCTGCACTAAGCAGTATTTTTCATTGCCTGGAGTCCCAATCGGTAACTTTAAAAGACTGAAAATATTTTAATTTTTAACATATTTGGCACAATGGGAACGATTTCTATGCAGGTACACCCAGACAGAAGGGATGGTAATGTATGCCCTGCCCCCAGGCTAGCCAGCAGGTGAGTAGGGCTCTCTGCCTGGGAAGGATGGGGACAAGGGGCTGCTCACCCTCCTGTTCTACATACAGAAAATATGTGCCAGAGTAAAAAAAAAAAAAAGCGCCCAGGTTCTGACCAAGCCTCTTTTTTACCATTAAAACACTTCCAGCGTTTTCTGTCTTGCTGATTTACTGTCCAGTACTTCTGACTTGCATGTCTTGCTTAACACCCAAAGAGCCAGGCAGACCCACAGGCAGTCAGGGGTGTCTCAGATTGGGATCCTTCCCTCCTGGAGAAGCTACTTCTGCAAACTCCCTCCTACACAGGAGGAGACACCAAAGCACTGCCTCCCTACCAGGAGATGAATGCTGGTGGGATTTCTGAGGGACACAGCTCTCCAGCACACACAGCAGTGCAGAAGGGGGATGTCGGGCACATGGGAACTGCAGGCCACCTGCTTCTGAGGTAAGTGCCTCTCACAGTAGTCTCTTCATTATTAACAACCTCCATATCTTCACAAGATGCTTATCTTTTTTAATAAGCAGAAACAGTTACCGAAGGTTTTGTTTGGTACTTTCTTTTTTAATGTTGGGATAAATCCAAAGAGCTATAGTTGTATTTTTTTAGTATACACCTTTCTTCAGTGACGACTGTTTTTTCATGAGTGGTGCCATTACATACACTTTTTATCATCTAGACTGTACTATTTTATTCAGCCATATAGAAAAAAATCCTTTTTTTCTTTCTAAAGAAGTAACCTTCAACCTACAATTTGTCTGCCACCTCTCAATGTATCCTGAGCACAGCCATGGCCCCTAACAACTGAGGGTGTTCAGCACGTTTCAGTACTGAGTATATCACATTTCCCATCTGAAATTGCTTACCTCACCAGTCACTAAGGGCCCAGTTTGGAAGTCATTAAAAATAATGAGAACGCTGGCACTTCTCCCAGCAATAATGGCATTGGGTTCTGTGTTGCTTTTCTACTTTAAGACATTTGTATATATCCACAAATCATTTAACTCTTATCTTTGTACTAGCTTTAATGAAACTAATGGCTGCTGAAACTGTGTGGGTTTTATTCTACTTTTTATTTAAATAAGCTTCTGCCCACTCCATCATAAAACGACACAAACACTTACACAGCATATTGTATCACAAAAGCCCCAAAGTGTTTACCAGGATCACTATATCCATCACTAAAATGCAAGCACTTCTCAGTCAATAAACACTTCAACTGACAATAAAGTCACAAGAGAGTTTTCAGAAGGAAAGCTGAAGAGCAACAAATCCAATTTGTTCAAAACAAATTTAGAACCACAGTCTCACATTTTCATCTCCATCTGTATCTACTGTAGCTTTTCCCTCCTAGCATCATGCAAAAAATCTAACTCTGTATTAACTCACCGAGTAACAACATCACTCCTGCAGGGTCTGTACCTTACAAGCTTTGATAAGATAATGAGCCCTCAGGAATATGCTGCAAGCCATCACAAAATGCACCTTTTGAGTTTCAACTAATTGTTGGGAAATGCATATTAATGCACATTAAAACCTTAAAAGATTCACCCTTAATATTCAAGGTCTAGCTCAGGTTTGGTTATTTCAAAGCAAACGTGGTTTGAAATAAATAAGAACAATAGAAATATGAAAAAAAACCCACTCCTTCTTTAGATATGTGTGTTTAACTGCTCTATGCATACATTTGAACTGTACATTAAAACAGACCTGTCATGAGGACAAACACTAAAGTTACAGATCCAGCACTTCTGCATAGGAAGTGTGGTATTTCAGACTCACAGAAATTAACCACAGTATATAAAGTGACATACACTTTTTGACATCATCTGCTCACAGAGGAGATATCTCTAAGACACAAAAGACTTGAACTCCAATCACCCTGGAAGTCCATCCACACTGTGAAAAATCCACAGACCCTGGACTGTTGCTGAAAGGTCTATCTTGTCAAAATCAGTAGAGTTTAGTAGGACTAAACTGACTGATATACCTACGTCAGAGCATTAAAAACAGGCAGGTACAAGTCAAATAGTAATAATTCTAACCAATAATAAAACTACAAGTACCAGACTTAATAAAAAAGTTCCCTAAATTCTTCCTAAGGTGAATTTTAAAGGTGTTTTGATGTTATTATCCGTATATGTGAAAATCTGAAAAAGAATATTACCACTACATAAAAGTTAAGCTAAAAGCCTATTTGTAAGCTTATTAAAAATATATTTTAA
Organism: Climacteris rufus; assembly: GCA_013398175.1. Lineage (NCBI taxonomy): Eukaryota > Metazoa > Chordata > Aves > Passeriformes > Climacteridae > Climacteris > Climacteris rufus. The sequence goes on along the minus strand of VZRZ01005138.1, from coordinate 290,903 downwards.
GGCCCTTAAATGTTTAATACCTTTGAAAAGTATTTCCTGTGCAATTATTTTTAAGTGCTGGATAAGGTCTGTTTTTAGAACACATATTGCTTAATGTACCCTTTATTCGGTGTAGAACCTTTAATCCCAAAATATTTTAGGCCACGTTACAAATATTTCACAAAGCCACAAACAAAAAAAGAAATCACCCAGCCAGCCCTAGCAGTAAACAGAGTATCATGAGTTTGACTTATTTTATCTATTAGAACAAGGAATGAAAAGACAGCAAACCAGCTTTATGATTAACCTTTAAATTATCTACCAAATATCACCCAAAGAAATACTGGTGTAAGCTACACAATTTAAGCATTAGGTGCAAATGCTGGGGCATCATGAGTGATCTCACCATTCTAAGACAGGAAAACATCCTTACGCAGTTCAAGTATGTGAAAAACAGTGTAAAAATTGCTTGGAAATAGTATAGAACAACAAAGATAAATAACATTGTGGCAATTTAATTTTATTAAAATAGACATATTGTTTTAGAACATTTGGGGAAATCTTATATCCTAGTTTCTCCTGCAGTAAATGGCAAAATGAAGATAATAGTTTTCAGACACAAAAAGCCTGCCTGTGGCTCATTATGCAATTAATTGATATGAGTAAATTAGCTAAATCAGGCTAAATGACAGGTAGTTGTTCCACAAAAGGTAGAAGTACAGCAGAATAAGGGACTTTCAGATAATTAAATCGGTGCAAAGGTCTTTCTTTTTGAACCTTAGAAACACATTAAAAGACATTTCTATCTTCATTTCCAGGGAAAAAAGAATTTAAAAAAGGATGACAAGTAATCCATATTCAGAAATGCATTGAGAAGATTACAGGTGTTTCAGTAGCAGTGGAGATTTTCATTGCAAAAGCATGACAATTTTTTCATCTAGAACTCTTCCATGAAATGGATGAAATAAGATCTCTCATACCTATTATCTCTTCTATCTTCCCCAAGGAAAAAAACGACAGCTTGGTACCTCTGTTCTTCCATCCCCTCTTACCACTGCACCTGCTGCACCCATTTGAAAGCATTCTGCCATCCAAGGTGCTTCTCTTTACACTGAGATAGGAGTGACACACAGGACAGTTCAAGGAATCTTGTTAGTTTCTTGGGAAGTTACATGGGATAACTGCTTTTTTAATGTCTTATAAGAATCTTGCTTTAGCTTTGTGCAAATGTAGGATAGTACAGGGGATGGCACAGGACTTAAAATACACAGTAATACAAGCCAGGGAGAACTGAATCTGGATTCATTACATTGGGGGCAGAGTTAGAAATTTAGTGCCAGGTAATAGAGAAAAAAAATTACCCCCCTTCTGTTTGGATGTAAGCATCAATGCTGAATAAACTGGAGGGTTAAAATCTGCTCTTAAGAAAAATGTCACATAAAAGCTCTAACTAAACTCGTAAGCCTGAACTCTGCTGCAATGGGGAATACAAACTCTCAGGCTGCACAGAAGCTTCCATTATGCGAAAAAGAAAAAAGCACAGCTTTTCTGACGGTTGAGATACTTCTCCCTCTTTTTCCTTTTAGTGGTGGTTTGTTTTCCACCCTCCTCCTTCCTGTTACCTCAAACAATGGCAACTCAAGTGGACAATACAAACAGATGGGACATTTCTATTCATTTCACCCCTACCTCACTTTTTGTTTGGTTTTGTTGCTGCAGTTTTACATGCATCAAAATGAGAATTTTGCCCAAGACACTGCCTGTATGAAACAGTCCATGTCATTCAATGATTCTGAGCACCAGGTGTTCACTGATGGCTTTCAAGTAGATCCTGAAGTGGCAGCCAAGAGTTTGTAGCTGAGAGAGCTGGGGCTGTTTAGCCTGGAGAAAAGGAGGTTGAGAGGAGACTTTATCACTGTCTACAACTGCCTGAAAGGAGGCTGCAGCCTCCTGGTAAAAAGTAATAGCATGAAAGAAAATACCCTCAAGTTGCACCAGGTGAGATTTGGATTGGATATTAGGAATCATTTCTTCACCAAAAGGGTTGTAAAAGCATTGGAACAGGCTGTTCAGGGAAGTGGATGTGTCACTGTCCCTGGAGGAATTTAAAAGATGTGGCACTTAGAGACATGGTTTCATGGTGGCCTTGGCAGTGTTGGGTTAATGGTTGGACTTGATCCTAGAGAATATCTCCAACCTAAATGATTCTATGAGTCTATCTTCCCAAGATACTGCACACCAGTAAAAAAAAACTAAGCCTCTGATTTTCACATCCAAATGTTAGCTAAGATAGTGTTTAACCCTGGAGACATTTTCAGAAAATTAGTTCAGAGCCTTTGCACAATTTAATCAGAAGAAGTTTTAAACTCCGATTGTGCAATTAGACACAATATACTCTTGCAGTTGCCTTTTATCATACTGCTACCATATTAAGTAATCTGGCCAACAAAACTGTCTGGTACCTAGAAGTGCAGAAATGAGAAGAATAATGTTCTGTAGGAAAGCAGGTCTATCCAACATTTTACAATGCTAAAAATACCCTTCGGACTTGTTCTGATACTCTGTAATTATGCACACAAATCCTGATTTATGGTCCACATCTCCCAGCTCAGAGTGGTATGCACTCTGTCTCATATCTTGCTCTATTTATGTGTAAAATACTTGAGTCTGTAATGCCATAAAAGAGACACCAGGCTCATTGCACGTTACTATTGATTTCATATGAGCATAGGCATAATCTAATGATCCTTTTCAACTAAGGATAAATATGCACAATTTAGCCTTAAATATATTCAGCGTCAGATCATTTCAACTGCTGCCTTTGAGAAATGTGCCTGTGATGTTAAAGATCTCCGCTGTCCAGCTTCCTTCTTAAAACTGTGGAGAGTGGGGGAAAGGAGAAAGATGTGCAAACTGGAAAAGGGAGAAGTAACATTGGCACCTGTGTATCTACTTCACACCAAACTTGTGAATTCATGTTCCACTTCTCCCCACTTCTTACCATCTCCACATGACCCTGCTCTCTCACTGAGCAGCTACAGTAATTAACAAAGAAAAGATAATTCACCTTGTCCAAGTGAGTACTAGCAAAGAGAGACTTGGTTGATAGCAAAAGAGATAGGTATTTTACTTGTAACAATTACTGAAAGCATCCTAACTAATAGGTAGATGTAGGTCCGTTTCAAAAGGAGAAAAGACAACATGACTTAGTCAAAGAGATCTGATTTTCATTCCCCAAGTCTGCCCTGTAACCCTCACACAACCACTGGCATGTGGCTGAAATCCTCTTTGGAGATGGAGAGCAAAAGGGTCACCAAACATTCATTTGCTAGTGGGTTGTTTGTTTTGTTGGGTTTGGGTTGGTTTCAGTTTGTTTTTTTTAATTTTCCACCAGTTTCAAAATAAAATAGCACATGCAGGTTTAATGTTGTAGAGTGTTTCTCTCCACCTATAACATGCTAATTTTTAAAAGACGAAATGTTGTAAGGGAAATGGAGTGGCCTCAGCTGCCCCCTGTACAAGGAAGAGTAGGAATTTGCATGTGCAAGGGATACAAAGACCATACTGGAGAGAAGGGTCGTCAAATAACTGCAGCTAGAGTTAAGCATTTGACTACTTTTTTTCCTAATGTATCTTAAATCACTGTATGCATATTTAATTACACCTTTTGCACAAAGAAAGGTTTTGCAATCTTCTTAAAATACTTTTGAACAGTAATCTGTCAACATAAGGTCCAGTTTATCCATTAAATAAGTCCATGGTTTTTGATGACTTTCTCAAAAACAGTTTAACTTGTAGGCTGAATTCAAGCATTATTTCATTTCACAACCCAGCTTCAATTTTGTGTTTACCAGCTCTGACAACTCTATGCCTATTTTGTACTTGTATGGATCCAACTAAAAATGTAGTAATGTACCATTAATATATTTGCATTTTTATCAATCACTGCAACATTAGCAGTTGGAATTAGCAATTCCTAGAGAAGACTACAACTCAAACCTGAAAGGCACATAATATTATTTCATGCATTTATTTTTGTATTCAGCTACATCTATTACACATTGTTTATGCTTTTCTTAGTGGTTGTTCCACTAAATTTTCTTATATGATGACAGAACTTTTTTTTTTCCTATTCAGATACAAGTCAGTTTTTCTTCTGCATTCTGGAATTGGTGCATGAAGTGAGATGTGGATCAAATGAACATTTTCCCCCACCTATGCAGAAGCCACAAAATTTATGGAAAAAGAGAAGCCTAGGGAAAGCTTTAAGGAGTTCTCACGCTTTTTCAGTAAGTCTACATAGATAGCTATGCAGTCCATTTTATGAATAACCTAACCAAATAAAACCAAGTGACACTTGTATTTAATAACATCTTTCAGGAGCAATCCAATCTGCATACATCTCACTTTCCATTCTTTAATAATTTTCTAAAAAAATCAAATTAGGAAGTTTGCTTTTCATGACCTCTTTTATGAATCTTTGATGAGTAGTTCCACTATCCATGTTTATTAGCTCTTTTCCTTTTATTTTTTCTTCTGTTTTCTTGAAGGGTATCTGCACTCCTTCCAAAATAAGATCATTATTCTTGTCACTCCACTAACTTTTTATAATGTTCCCTATTTCAAAGGGCTTATATACTTAAACAATGTGTTCACCATCATGCATCAGATGTAGCCTAGAAATAGTTTTATCCATCCAAATTCAATTAGGTGCTGTGACAGTAAGGAGCAAAACTAGACTCCTTAAGACATAATCCAACATTTTAATGACAATCAATACCTCCCTCTATGTGCGAGCTCTCTGATTATTATTAAGCTTGATGAATGGGAAGCTGAACACTGGACAGGGTGAAGGACTAGACTGTGCCACTGCTGCCAGTGTGCTGAACAGAGTGAACAGAGTGCAGAAAAACAGGAGTAGACTTTTTAAATTTTAATTATCTCAGAGAGAGTAGGCCATGGAAATAAAGTTCCTATCAACACACTGCCAACAAAGATTGATAAACTGGGCACAGAACAATTTATTTTAAAAATAAATTAATAAAAAATTAGAGGACAGAAAGGGAGAGACTATTCATAGAAGCAGACAAGAGACTTGAATTCTTTGGTTTTCAAGCAAATTTCTTATGAGATTGTCATCAGAAGAGGAGAAATGAACCAAGAAATTCTTGAACTGCTTACTTACATGGAAGCAAAGAGATATCACAGAAATGACTGTACATAGAGAGGATATAAAAACTTTCCTTTGTGCATCTGAAAACCCACCTATAAATGAAGAAAGGCCGAAGCAAACTTAAGCAGCACAAGTTTATAGTACACATCTTATCAACCTAAAAATAACAGCAAATCGAAGACACCATATAAGCTATCACCATGTTAACATCTAATATTTCTACGGTGATATTCTATAGGCAAAGTCAAAATAGCAAGAGCCTTGATTCAGAAAATAGAGACTGTAATGGCATTACTACTTACTAGCCATCTGGATCCACAGAGATATTTAATACTGCTAAGAACTAGGGCCTAACACAAAAAACATAGGGACAAAAGAGAGGATGGACATAAGAGAGTCATTTAGCCTCAACAGCCCAAAACTGCCAGGAGTCTACCATTTTTAGCTTGTAAGATAGAGCACACATTTAGCATCTGAAAAGTCTGGATTTTGTAATAAGCACCAGACTCAATCTTAATGTGCAGAGGGTACAGTCTTTTTGTAAGGCATTCAATAACATCATACTTGATCAAATAAGAAGAGCCATTTAGACTTTACATATTGAGCAATGGCTCATCTACAAAATATCAGCGTATAGAAAAAGCAAAAGAACATATTATAAAAGGATATCCAGTCCTCCTGATAAGACTTTAAAGCAATATATAATATACCCTGGATTAATATCATATTAATAGCTGTGGCAAACTCATGCCATTCTCATTTCAATAGCCTGAGCCAAATAGGGAATGCATCTGACTATCTTTTCAGTAATTCTACTTTTTAAGTTTTACATTGAATCAGGTCAAGCAGAACCCAAGATACTTTATTTCAAACCCATTTCAATGGTTAGAGCAGCAATTTAAATGGAGAGCGAGAGTGGTACTGTTCTCTGTATTTTAAACTATTTTAATAGTTTAAATAAATGAAAGTTATTGAAACTGGTTTCCAGAAATGAACTTGAATCATGCACAAATGTGCTGTTTCAATACAGAATAAGATCAGCAGTGCAAAAATGAATTACATTAAAAAGCAAAAATATACTAAATCAGACAAAGATTTGAAACTCCAATACATCGCAGGTGATTCTCCAGTAGCATATGTTTCCACCCAGAATACACCTATTGCACACAGAAAGCAGAAAATGAAAAGAAATGCTAATCCACACAACAATGAAGCTTCACAGAAGCAGTGAAGTGACACAAGGGTCAGTTGGGTCCTTAAAAGCAAGCATTGGGGCAAAATGAGATATAGCAGGATGTAAAAGGAGCAGGTGAGTGACTGAGACAAAGATAGGTTCCCACCTTCCTCTCTACCCTGCTCTTTGTGCTCCAGGAAACAGATGCCTTTAACAGTGCTACAGTACATGTAGGAAAAATATATTTAAGAAATTAAGGCACTAGAGGTTACATGGTGGTGCTTCAAAACATGATGTTTTTAAGATCATTCCCTTTTCTATTTCTTTTGATAGACACACACTCATGAAGGAAAGACCTTGCTGACTGAAGCAGTTTCTCTGCTGAGATGTGCTATCGGCATAGAGCTGGCAAAATGATACTAAATTAGAATAGAAAGCTTAGCAGCTACCTTCACTTAGATACAAAAGCATATACATACTCCACTAGCAGTGAAAGCGCAAATAAACAGAAAATAAAGCTGTACATAACAGCAGCAGCTTCCTTAGCTGCAATAAGAGTCATGTTCATGCAGTTATTGTCTAGTGCTCCCAGGTCGGACTAGTTCATTATTACAAGGGCGTAACAGAAAGAGCTGATAAGCCAAGTACCCTTCTGCCCAGGCTCACCCAGCAGTGCTCAGAACCAGGCTGAGGAGCTGCAGAGCCCCCAGGCAGTGCCCACCACCCAGCAACCACGCAGCAGAGCCATGCTGTACAGAGCTGCTTCAACACATCCCTGGAGAGCATGTGCCTACGCAGCCAACCTTGCCGCAGATCCACAACTTATTTCGGTCTTAGGTACCCATATTTTATATTTCAAAACAGAACTTTAATCCTCAAAACCTACATCAACTAACCCTGGAGATACTAAGCAAAAAGCTAAGTAGGTCCCAAAATTTCCACATCCAGCAGGCATGCCCAGAAACATCTGAATTCCAGCAGGTCTGAGAAATTCACATGTTTGGGGCCTGACCTTCATTAGGAACTGCAAAGGGTTTCTGCCCCTAACATCTCACCCAAGGACTTCAATCCCACAGGTGGGCAGTACTTTTACCTACACAGGTTCCGTGCAAAAATGCATCAGTAAAAACTTTCCTCAGAATCAGTTGTCATCATCACTGTGACAGATCCTGTACTCTTTTAAGTAACTCTTCTCAGCTAGTATGTACAGAAATCAGTTACCTATTGCAGGAAGGTGGAATAAACCTAAAAGGTGGGGCAAGGACCCAACAACCACACATTGCAATTACTCACGTTCTGGCTGTCTGTCCCCTTACGAACCCATACCTAGCTTCACTTGCAGCTCATTCTGTGTGTGGAGTGAAGGAAAAGGGAACAATTATAGTATCTCAAATCATCATTATTGTTTCAATGATTGCATTAACATTCTCAAAGCATAAACCGCCCACAAAACATTTGAGGCAGACATCTAATGATGGATTTTCCCAACAGAGAAAGCAATTCCTCTAAGCAATAAAACAGTCTGTGAGAAATCCTGCAGTCATAAATCTAGTATTTCTCATTACAAAATTTACATCAGCCACAAAGTGATTACTTCTAAAATTACAAACCCTTGTGGGCAGAAATATTAGTGGGTTACCAATTGCCATTCTCATGAGTCATGAGAAAAGCAGTTCAAGTCACAATAATCTTGTAAAAAACAAAATATCAAAATAATTGTCTTAATATAGACAGAAGGTTTAGGGCATCCATGTAACAAGCATCTAGGCATCAAAGTACAAAGGTCAGCAGTAAGTTCCCATGGAAACTTTCAAAGATTACACAGGAATATCCAAACAAGGCATCTTTATCACAACTTTTCAACACATCTCCACAAAAGCAGTACCCAGACCCTTCAAACCTCTCCAGCATTTCCCACATGGCTTCATGTAATGTGCAGAAAGGAAAGAGAGGGAAGAGAAAGAAGGGAGGAAGCATCCAAGGCCTTTCACTCTTGTAGAACATGGGCAGTAACTTCAGTTCCACAGGGGAAGGGCAGCACCTAACCCATCTGGCTCCCACCTCTGTCAGGTGCTGGGGGCACCTGCATGTGCAGCACCTGGACAAGTCCCATTCTAATGCAGTGGAGGGGGGCAAGGGAGTAAGCGGCACCATGCATGAACAAGTTTTGTCCAGCTAGCTTGATGCTGGAACAAACTTATCCCCAAGACTTGACAGGGAGCTGACAGGACCCTCAGTTTGAGGATAACTATCCCACAAAAATTATTTGGCTCATCTTCTTCTTGCAGCTTTCTCTTCCCCAGACACTGCAACCCAGCAGCAACCTAAGAGGCTTTAAGGACCATTGGTATTAAACTAAACACATTTTAGTAGAAAAATCCTGTCCTACAACACCTTGCTTGGGAAGAGATGAATGTTACAGACTCCTTGAAGAAAGCTAAGATATTGCACAAGCACCTTACACACAGGATTGATCACACAGTGAATATAATCAGAAATAAAATCTGTTTAACTCATCTAGGCTCATGTTTAAGAAACTTTTCTAACTGCAGAGAAAGCAGTGGAGAGCCCTTTTCAAGTAGATATACTCAACTGTAAAATACACTTCCATACAGCTAATTAAACATAGCATGTTATATTGGTTTTGACTGCTCACAGAAATGGAGGGAAAGGGGAAACAAAAGGAAAGAGGAAATGGGGGAAAAGGGGGAAAGGGAACCACAGCTAAAAGTGAAGAACTGTGACAACACTTTTCCTCCACTTAACAAGACAACTGCTCCAGTGACAGGCAGAAGACTAACCTTGACCAAGTCCCATGGCAGATGAAACTTTGTTGTGGAGCGCTGGCACCACCCACTGCTGTTAAGCTTGGCTATTTCTCTGGCAAGAGGAAATCCAGGAAGGAGCAAAGTGGCCACGTCGCTTCCTGAGCAGTGGCAGCGGAGCAGCGATGCCAACTCACTGGCACAGGTGAGGGACAGGGGAAGCAAGGTGGGATGCTCACCTGAAGACACAGCCACAGCACAAGCCACGTTCACCAAACCTGACCAATTTGGAGGTTGTTTGGCCTGAATAACCAAGCTTTGGAAAGGGCTGTTCTTCCTGGAGACTCTCAGAGCTTGACTGAGACCAGCCTGAACACAGATAAGGGTAGCCTCAGCTCACCACAGTCCTGTGAATAGTTATCAGTATTTTAGTTTTACTGCGAGCCTGATCATTGGCTATCGTATTACTTGCCTTACACAGCATGGTGTAAAATTTATTACCGGGAAGGTAAGAGTAGCAGAAAAGACTGTAAATATATGCTTCCGAAAGAAATTAAGTTTTATTACAAACAAAAATAAACTAAAAGAATACACACAATTTATTATCTCATTTTTGCTGTACCTTGTGCACTTCATTTTAACTATTCAGGGAGTAGCTTGGTCACATACTCCATTTTATGAGAAAATTATTTCTAAACTATTTGTATTCCTTGCCATCAAATGAAAAAATATTCAACATGCTTGTTCTTTCTGCCCTAATAATTTATTTGAAATTTATAGGGCTGTAAAATTATATCCTGGCATGGCATTAGCTTTTTGATCTTTGATCTATCAGTGCCATTTTAGTAGATGATAATTGTTTACCAGATCAAAATACTGGCCTAGTAAAAACCACACTTCAGTGATGACATAATACATCTTATAACTAAAGGGTAATATTTGTTTGCTGTCTATTTTCTGTTTCACTAGATATTCATATTGTCAATTGCTCATGTGTCTGGTTCTACATCCACCACTACCCTTGGTGTCACTTGTTCACAATTTATTGCAAAAACACAATAAATGAAATTGTGAATGAAGCTCAAAACACTTACCTAGAAATGGATAAAAATTAATATGTATATTACGCCAGCTTCAGGTCTCATATTTTAAAACCATCATGAGTCAGATTTACTCTAATATGGGGCTGAGGTCTGCTGACCAGCACAGAGGGGCAATTCCTCCAATCCTTCCTGCTGGGAAAGATGCGCCACTCCTTATGTGCTCAGCAACTTGCAGAACAGATAATCCAGACACTCTTAAACACCATATAAAATTTTTCCTTTTATTTCCTTACTACTCTTAGGTAATTATGAAACATATTTCATTACAACCCCAAACCAGAAGATTTCTATTTTTTACAGAGCAAATGTATCTTCAGAAGGACCCAAGCTACTTTCCTTGCATTGTTAATCCAACAGGACATGACATCACCCATGATCAAGATCAGTCATCTCCACAAGAAATTGCTTTTTGCCTCTTTTAAAAAGATGCTTAAAGATGAAAAATTATTTTTGATACTAAAGTTAAAACACTTCATCTTGAAACTGTCAAAAGGAAAACTTCCAATTTCCTGGATTGTTTATTAAAATCTCAAAATAGTTTCACTATTTTTCAAAGCCTGATCTGGCAGGGAAAGAACTGAGAAGCAAAACTGTTCACTAGATTAAACCATAGTTCTTGAATATTCCCACTCCTTCTCCACTCTGAATGAAAATAAATATATATATTCTCGTATTATTGGTAACACACTTGCAAACATGGAGTGAAAACACAATTTCACTCCAAATATTTCAGAACTTCTTTTGAGTATTGAGTATTTTCATTATAGATTTTAGTAAATAATTTATATTGATAATAAACTATTAAAATTAATTAGAGCAATTAGTAAGGATAGGGAAATTCAAAGATGCATCTTTTTCCAGAGAACAAAGATTTATTTTCACACAATGAATTGCTGAAGAAGCTGAACTAACATCAACAGCATCTGGCCCACTGCACAACTTCAGTCACTCTTCAGACTGTACTCACGAGACCTAGTTGTGAAATTAATCTCTTAGACCAAATTAAACCACATTCTTCAGCTTAAAGACTTCTTGCCATATTGCCAGAACATGAATCCTCTACCTACAGCATCTTTCAGTGTGCAAACTCACCCTCCAAGGGTCTTCCTGCAGGGCCATGTCCTCACACTGCAGGGGACAGGTTATAACTCGCATCCCTGTACAATTTAAACACATGCTTTCCCCAAATTCTGCTAATGTTGCAAGTCTGATTTACAAGCCAGCTTTTTAGGAGGCAGGTGACAGAAGTGCACAAACAGGCACTGCTGCTTTTGTTTCAAGAGTGAAGCATAACCTACAGGTTGCTTTCAGATGGGCTTTCTCAGGGATGTGTGCTCAAGTTTGTGAAACAAAAATTTCCTAAACAGTCTAAAAACAGAGCGAATAGGGATATAAACGTGCTTACTGGAAATACTCCTCTTGTTACAAGCCAAAAAACTTAGAAACAATGAACGATCACAAAAGAAATTTACAAAACTAACGAGTGCTAGATACAAAACCAGATTAAATTCAAAATAAAAATATGAAGCGATACACATGAAGCAGGAGAGGTAGGAGGAGATAAAGGAATTTCCAGATATATATGTGTGTGTGTGTGTGTGTATGTGGTCTGGGCTATTTGTGACCAATCAGAATAGAGGTTTTGAGGTTATACTGAGTAACTGAATTGTCAAAATTTCAGGACTATTAAAAAATTTCTGTAGCTGTCAAAAAGCTGTATTAGAAATTATTAGGAAAGGAGCAGAGAACAGAAAATAGAGTATCTGAGCACATCTGCATAAAAATATAATACTGACCGCTTTAATACTTTTGTGTAGTTCCACTTTGACATGTACTTCAGCTAGAAGCTGTAAGAGGGAAGGTAAAATGTATGAAACAAATTCTGCCTGCAAGATGATGAGATAGATCACAGTACCTCAGCCTGGGCGAGGATAACAGAGGTAAAAATAGACACATATTCAATAGCAGCTGACCAAGACAGTGAGTGGGAAATCACTGCTCACCATCTTTTCCAGCACAAGAACAAGGGTCAAAAAGAGAAACTGGTAATATCAAGAGAAGTCACTTCATCCATTGAATAATTGAACTGAAGGAACTGACTGCTAGGGGAATTATGTGATAAAGATTTATCTAATTTGGGGAAGTGTCTGGAGAAAATTTATCAAAAGCTATTACATATAAAGATGTCCTTCTGGCTGAGGAAGTCCTGAGCAAGCTACAAGACTCTCCCACAGTCGGGGGTGGGGGGGTAGCGTGGATCCTGTAATGCGTACCAGGGAAGTAATCCTACACTCTTAAAACATTCTTTGCTGTTTCTTAGGTATCATCTATTCCCAGACAGAGAGACAGACAAGGCCAGACATACTGGTTTTTGGTTACAAAACTATCTGAGCTTTTTTATACAACACTTCTATGTCATGAGAAAAACTAATTTCAAAAATGTTCACTCTATCTCACTCTTCCTCTGCATGCAAGAATAAATAAAAACTTTTATTATAAAACCAACTGCTGTCAAGTCAATACTATGACATTATAAAGTTCAGCCTACTTTGGAAAGGGAAGGCAAAGGACATCCGCAAAAGGAAAAGACTTCAGGAAAGGAGATGGCAGGGTGGTAGAGACCTTGTATCCTCACCACTCACAAGCTTCAGAAAAGGAGGACTCAGATGATCACAGCACAGTGCTTCACTGCAGCTCTTGGCACAGCTGTATAGTAGCAAATTGGGTAGAATTTATTCTTTACAGGTGGTCTTTGAGTGAAGTTTTGCAGGGTTAATTTTGATAGCAACATTCATCAACAGAAACTTTAAGTAGCCTTGTTGTTTTTGCTGAAAGGAAGAGGTGGGATATGAAATAGACTGTTTGAAAACCGACAGTGCATGAAATATCTATGGAAATATTTGAAAGTATATTGTTTTGGGTTTACCTCTGATAATGTTTTCACATTCTTTTTGAGTGTCTTGCACAGTAAAAATGAGGTACAGATATAAATTTTATTTGTCTGACAATGAAAGCTTGAAATGCAACTTCCTGTTTTGGATCATGAGGGCATTTATACTTACTTTGATTTCGTAAAAAAAAATTACACAGTACTGGTTAGAGAGTGTGACGAAATAGATATATTTAGTTGAAAAAAAAATTATTCTTCCCAGATAAGACTACCTTTACAAAATTTTCCCAGTGAGGAATTTTAAAAACTTACATGGGGTTCTTGGTAGGATTTTATTACTTGTGAAATACATGTTGTTGTGTCATGTCATAAGCAGAAAACTGAAGCACCCTTTTTAAATCCTCAGCACTGCTGACACTTGCAACAAGTACTTCTGTATTGGTTTTGGTCTTATCTGTTTCTAACAGACAGCCTCATGCCTTGGAAATCTGACCTGAAAGAAAAATTCAGCCCCAAGTAACTGCTGTCAATTGTGCAGAAAATAGGAGATGACAGCAAAGTCACTTCTGCATGCCAAATTAGATCTCTTTCCAACATCTTCTAATGTCATTATTAGCACTCAAATACACTGTGTCAAAATGTGTCTGTATAGGGAGATGGACCAGGCAACATCAAATTTATCTCTTAGTCAATATGACAAGCTGGTTTTGATTCAGACTTTTGAATAGGGAGAAACTTTTAAGAAAAAAATATCTGCTCCATCATGAAGGTTTGTTTACAAATATGGATATTATAATAGATGGAAACAGTTAGGAAAAAACTGTATTATGCAGTTCCATTGGATTTCTGGAATCAATAGTGTAATAGGAGTTGTTAAAATCATCAGTGTGAGCCTTAGGGCCTATACTCCAAATAGTCAATGGTGCAATGTGAAGAATTTCAACAAGATCATCTTCAAGAAGACTATTGTCTCCTTCAGAAATAGCCTTAACAGAAAATACTCATTCTAAAGCAACCACATAAATGTAAATTTAGGTGTACCAGATGGTTTTAGAACAATGTTCAAAGGGCTGAAAAGGGAACCACATCTGCAAAGATTAAATTTCAGTAATTTGTTTACTATTTTATTTCTGACTAAATGTAGCCAAATAAAAGTAAATATCCAGACACAAAAGGCACTTCACTGCTGACAGAAAACAATTATGGGTAAATCAAAGTCTTTCCCTGTAGCACTGAGAAGAAAAAACAGTGTACCATCTAAATACAGTGTCACTGCTTAACATATAGCAATGCAGAGGCCATTACAGCTTTATACCTTTCATCTGTACAGCAAAGTTCAGAAGGTTAATATAAGAAATTAAACCACAATGAAAAAGGTTTGGAGTCTCACACTATTAACTAACCCAAAGAGAAGAAAAGACTACTTAATTCCGCTAAATAAATGAGTAATGATAAACTTCACCTATTCTAATTAGCAAGATTCTTCCCGTTATTTCATCTTTATTATGACCTCTTAATATCCATTTCTTTCCACCCAAGGCCAGACAATTATTATTTGGTAGAGACAACAGAGTTCTGTACCTCCTCATTAAACTTGGATAACTATTAAAATAAGTGTTTAGGAATGTTTAAATACTTTGTGTTTGGTTCTTACTGAGCATGGGAAGTGGCTGTAAGCCATTTACACTTATCATCCACAACACAGGTGATTATGTTCTGCTTTCTGATCTGGGCTCACAGATTTGCAACTAGCACGTGGTGTGTACTGGAAATGCTTAGAAAAAACTACAAAAATAATCAAAGTGGTACAAACCCTTCCACTCCTTAATAAGATTTAATCCTGAGTAACAAGAGCAAGTTTGTGCAAATTTTAGCATTCTAATTTTTAACTTCTAAAAGCACAGGAAATTACCCTTGATCAGTGCATATTTTAATGCAAAAAGTATTTCATGATCTTGCCAGAAGTGAATTTTACTCTTTCCTATGCTAATTGCAAATGTTGTTGAAATAAACTTCAGTATACAACTTTAACACAGATTTTAATCAACTCATTATCATAACATATATACAGAGTTTCTCATACCACAAAATGGTACTCCTTAACAGAGAAGTAGGATATCATCTCAGTTCTGTGCATACACTGTATATGTGATACACCAACTTTTGCCAGCTACAGCAAAATGAACTCTTATCTGCTCACCTCATTGCCAAATTCAGACTGAACAAAAGACATACACAGATGTTTACTCATAACCTTTCTCCCTTTTTGTTTCTCTTCCCAATGTAAACAAAAATTTCTTTGAATGTTTTTTCCAATGTTTAAAATTTTGACTGTTTGTCCATTCCTGTGAAAAGAGTAAACCCCCTGTTGGTTTATATGAAGGCATAGAGAGGCACGGACCATTTCCCCAGCTCTGCCACCTCTCCTCTGAAGCCAGAAAAAGTTGGTATTTTTAATCTCATCACAGAATAATAAATCCAACCAAGCCTTCCTCCACTCCAGCAGACTAGAAAAGTCAATGTCAAGCATAATTTGGGGTAGGGAGCAGGGGCAGAAGGCATAAGGACAAACAGTGGCTACCATTACTGCCACTCAGTTAATCCTTTCCAGGCTCTAAACGCTTCAGCATAATCACTTAACTCTGAATTCAAAGAGCAAGCTAGCATAGTCTTTCTCCATGTCTGCATCTGTAAATTGATACATCTTACACGTGAGTCTGCAGACTAGCATTCCTACAACAGATGTACCAAAGAAGATCAAAGATTTTTGAAAATGAACTGTAAGAAGATGGGGGTATCAGCAAGGTCACTGCTGTAGTTGAAGAGGAATGTAACAAACAGGTTTTGTTTTTAAAGTAGCTCTTTACAAAGGCTGAGGAGGGGCCATTCACAACCACAACTGCATGACATCATAGTTCAAAAGGAAGTGATGGTGGCAGGCAGCCTTGCATTTAGAAAGAGGAATTGGCAGAAATTCTTGAGTGGATGTCACTCAGTGTTTCTTGAGAGCTCTCGTGCCTCCTGGTAGAGAGAACCTGAGCACCCTCTGGCTTAGTTCAGCAGCTGCCTCTCTGTGACCACAGCAGAGCAGTGCTGGTGTTTCTGTTGCTCTACTTTGGTGTCTTGTCAAGGGATGGATGAAATTTGTATACCAGATGGACAAGTACAGGGAAATTGATGGTGGGGAAATATTTATATATCCAATATAAATTGTCATTTGGCAGAGCTCCTATTCCAAATAACCCAATCTCTAAATAGATACAGGAGAAAGCTTTGTCAAGCACTTCTCAAATGCACTAATAAAGAGGCAGAC
The DNA here is from genome assembly GCA_013398175.1 of Climacteris rufus. Lineage (NCBI taxonomy): Eukaryota > Metazoa > Chordata > Aves > Passeriformes > Climacteridae > Climacteris > Climacteris rufus. The sequence goes on along the minus strand of VZRZ01005138.1, from coordinate 274,506 downwards.
AAATTAATCTACATTCCTAACTTTCTCTTCTATTCCCAAAGACAGACAAGAATTAAAAAAAAAAATGCTAAAAGGCTAAACCACATTATTTTAAGCCTATTAATAATTTTCTGAAAGGGACAAGTAGTTGTCAGGGCCATACTTAACCCAGAAAATCAACTGCATATGTTTTTATTTCTCAAAATGAGTTTCTAAGCTATGAATTAGATGAAACAGTCACCTTCCTCCCATCTCTGCCAAGTAAATGGCAATAACTGTTGGAACCAGGAAAAAAATGTGAAATTGAAGAATCAGGTTACTAAAATTGATGAAAGATTATAACTGTGTTCATAAAAATGTAATATTTAACATCAGAATGCAACCTCCAGCCTCCTTCTGCACATGAAGGAACCAACAGCTTGAGATAGTGACATGGCATAAAGTAAAAGGTAAGAAAAAGGCACATGGTGAACCACAAAGCTACCACAGATTAAGTAACACATCCACCATATACCAAACACATCTCCACACAAATATCGTGACATTTAAGTCTGGCTTACAAATACCTCCTACAGCTTTAGTCACAATTACCCTACAAGTAACTTTACAATGATATGCACAAAATGACAAACAACCGTGGCATAATCTGTGGACCAGAAGTTATGAACTGAATAAACTCCTGGCACCAAGGCTGGTGCTTTTGCCTGTGTACAAACTCAGTGACACAGCTAACCAAACACAGGAGACAGCCACACCACATAGTCCCCTTATCATTACCCAAATCCACTTTGTGATTGGATTGCCTAACAAAACTGGAAAAAGAGAAAGAAAAAGATTTAAGGAAAAAGAATAGGAACTACCCAATATCTCTAAATAAAGGATCAAGTCTAGCAAGTAAATAACAAACTCAAAATAACACACGTGGGCACTAAGTACATACAATACAGTACTTGATCTTCGAGTTACACAAATATTTAATTAAAAAATTGTAATGGTACATAAGATGCATGCAAGCTTCCCTCAGCTGTGCAGCAGAAGAAAGTTTCTAACTCGAGGAATAATTAAATTTCCCTAAAATGATCTTGTAAGTCTCTCCTGCACAAAAGCGCCATGCCTGCTCATGCCATACTACAGCAGCAAACAGATTCGTGGGGGGGAAAAAAAAGACTGATGCAACTTTCTCTTACCATTTTTCACACTATAGATGAGCATGAAAATAGTCACCAAATAACATTAGACAAATCAGTTTTTTCCTTTTCTTTGCATGTTTAGATAAAACATCAACGCAATCAATAACACTTTTCAGACAATTAAGTTTAATTGATGAGGACATCCATTAACAGAGCAATTTCTGAACCTGTAGATATTAATTATTTTCTTTCAAAACCTATTATTCATTTTTATGACTTTAAGGCTATTGGGCAGCCAGGCCATACTAACATTCAATACTCTCTATTTACTCTCTGTTTTATAAACTATCTTGCAAAGAGCCTCAAAGGTACCAGACAGATCTAACAGCAATGCAGCCATCACACACATCATCTTGGCACTGCCTGTCCTGGCTAACCAATGGGTTTGGCCTCTTACTGACCATAATCAAAATGCAACTTTAGAGGCTTCACAGAAGTTACCTGGAATATCAGAGAGAATATAAAGGTCCTATAAGCCGTCAGAATTATCTACCCTAATTTTCCACGTATTGTAACTTTCTGCAGAAGCTCTTAGGGGAATTAAACATACTTCTAATGACAGCTAACTTCATTTGAAACATTCCAGAGGATTCTGTGTCTGCTTTAGGCTGGTTTGGTTTTTAAAAATAAAACTTCAATTTCACTTTAGAAGGCCACAACTTTGTCTTCTAGCTCATGGTAAAAAGACCCATACAAGACAAAATTATACAGCTACAGTTGAAAGAAACCAGGTCCATGGATATCCCCACATTCCAAAATCAGCAAAGTCAGTCAAACCCAGAATCTGAAAAAAAAAAATTCAATGTATTTATATTTACTTTTCCAGAGAAAAGTCTCCTATTCTAATTGCCAGAGAAGATTATAGACTTACTATTGGTGATTTGCCTATGAGTTTTACAGATACTTACATTAATAAAAGAAACAGTATTCTCTGTATCAAACTTCTAACTAGTAAATGTCAATTTCGCTCTAACTATTTGCTCAATCATGTGGGTTTGGGACCCACACATAATGTTATAAACAAATCACATCACTGCCTAAGGGAGAAAAGGGCAGAAAATTACTTCAACAAAAGTGAATGAAAAACACTCTTTCTAGCTATAAACTCATATATTTGTGGTCAATATTTAATGGTATTTTTGTAGCACTATTTCTGCAATTAAGTTTATGCACCCTGTGTGCCATAATCCCAATGAATCAACACAAATAGCTACTTCCATTTGCAACAGTTTGATTTCTGAAAAGAACATAAAATTAGCTACAATAAAGTCGGTTGGTGTTTGGGTTTTTTTTAAACAGTCTTTTTAGGAAGAAACTAGTAGGATGTATACTTCTCTCTAGTTTGCAGATCCAGTAGCACAAATCTGTATTTTGTTTCTTCACTTGTTAGTTGATTAACATATGCACAGAGGACAAAAAGACAAACTGAAGACCTACATTGATATTCCCATTCCCACTTCATGCTCTGTTTCCTTCCCAAACTTCAAAAGCCTCAGAAAGGTCATAATGGCATTGTGGTGTTTGCAGTTGAAATGCTTTGAGGACATCCTTTGGTACAGACAGGTTCTGTCACTCAAGGGAGGGTCTGCAAAATCCAGGGAGCAAGTCACAGAGTGCTTCCATGGTGCAGAGGAAGGGAAGCTCAGAGAAGAAACATCCTTTTGTTCCTGCAAAAGAGGAAATTAACAGCAAATGGAGGAATTTTAGCAAAATCATAGTCCTCAACTGTGCTGAGTGAAAGCAAACCAAATACAGTTATCCAAAGCTTGAGTAGTTGTGCAAAGGAACTGTAGTTCATAAACAGAAAGGTCACAGATAAAGGACACATATTTGCAAGTCATGTGACCAATTCTGTTTTGGATTCAGGTGATGCTCAGAAGGCAGCAGAAGCCAAGTAAGAGGAAGTTAAAACAAAGCTCTTTCTTGCATAAGTATTTCAGTTGAATTGTGTTTGAGAAACAAATTTTTGGATAACTTTACTATAAACAGTAGGAAAAAGCTGTTCCTTACTCCCCTCTCAGCACTACTGACAACAGAGTCCATCAGCTCAATAAGTATGAAAATGTACCGCAATGCAACAGAAAGAACTTCCCCACTCACAGGGTTGACAAGATGCTGGAATTCAAACACATGATCAAAGTCATCAAGTTACTGGGCATCAGCTGAGCCGTGGCGACTGTCTGAGAGTGCATTCTCAGACTACAACAAAAGCTAGATAATTCAAATTTACTCAGTCTGCAGCCTGAACAGGCTATGTTACACTGGAGAAGGCTAGTTACCCTGAAACATGCATTCAGATGACATCTTTGTTTGATAACCAATGGTAATTTGATAATTAAAAATCAAAAGTGATCTATCAAAAAAATGCTACTAGTCCAGCATTTAGTCTCTGACTGGAGATGTTAGGAGGAATTGCTGCATTAGTGATGGCAGCAGACACACTCCTGCCTACTTCTTTAGTAGCTGTTTATGGGCATGGTGTCCAAGAATCCAAACGAACTGTCTTCGAAACCACCTCTCTCTAAAACCTTTATCAACCGCAACTTCTAGAAGTTCATTGCTTTACAAAGCAATATTTATGTTCTCCTGCTTTTAAGAGTTACTTCTCCTACTTTCATCAATAGTCCCCTTGGTCAAGGACTGCAGGACTTGGTGTAAGCAATTCCACATTCAGATTTTCTATAATCCATTTATCCTGTGCTAATCTAAAGGTCTCTTCCAACCTTGATGACTATGATTCCAAGATCACCCAGTCCAACCATCAATCCAGCACCACCACTGTAACCACTAAACTGCATCAATGAGTGCCAGACCCAGACACTTCAAATACCTCCAGGGTGGTGACTGCACCACCTCCCTGGGCAACATATTCCAAGGCCTGACTACCCTAACAGTGAAAAAAAAATTGTAATATCTTATCTGAATCTCCCATCTCAGTTTAAGGCCATTTTCTGGGTTATTTTCATTGCAGACACAATAGAAGAGACCAGCTCCCACCTCACTCCAAACTCCTTTCACATGACTGTGAAGAGCAATGAGATCCCCCTGAGCCTCCTTTCCTCAAGACTAAATAAACACAGCTCCCTCAGCCATTCCTCATAAGCCAAGTTTTCTAGATCATTTGAGAGCCTTATCACAATTCACTGGACGTGTTCCAGTATCTCCATGTCCTTTATAAAGTGAGGGGCCCGGAACTGGACACAGAACATGAGATGCAGCCTCACCAGTGCCGAGTACAGGGGGTGATCACTTCCTTGGCCCTGCTGGCCACAATATTCTTGATCCAGGACAGGGTGGCATTGGCCTTCCTGGCCACCTGGGCAAACCACTGGCTCATACTGAATTGGCTGTCAACCAGCACCCCCAAGTCCCTTTCTAGAAAACAGCTCTTAATTTCTTTTATAAATTTTGAAGTGGAAGCGCCTCACTGGTTTCTGACAAGGCAGGGAGTTATGGGCACTGTTATCTCCTGTATCCACACATCCACAAAACCCTCACAGCATGGCACGGTGTATGGATTTTCTCCAGAGTGGCACTGGCTTTTCCCCAACACATCACAGAATCAGAGATTAGTTTGGGTTGAATGGGACCTATAAAGGTCATCAAATCCAACCACCTTGCAATAAGCAGAGACAGCTTCAAGTTGATCAACTTGCTTGGAGCCTTGTCCAAACAGACCTTGAATGTTTCCAGGGATGGGGGTCTACTCCTCTGGGTGACCTGTTCCAGTGCTGGACCAACCCCTTTGAAAAAAAAAAAAAAAATCTTGTATCTATACTCAATCTATGCTCTTCTGGTTTAAAACCTTTACCCCTTGTCCTATTGCTAGAGGTCCTGCTAAAAGTCTGTGCCCATCTTTCTCATAAGTCCCCTTCAAGTACAGGAAGGTTGCTACAAGGTCTCCCCAGAGCCTTCACTTCTCCAGGCTGAACAAACCCAGCTCTCTCAGCCTGTTTTCACAAGGGAGGTACTTCAGCTCTCTGGTCAGCCTCATGGCCTCCTCTGGATCTGCTTCAAGAGATCCATGTCTTTTCTCTGCTGAAGGCTCCAAAACTGGATGCAGTACTGCAGGTGGAGTCTCACCAGAGCAGAGGGGCAGAATGCCCTCCCTCAGCCTGCTGATGATGCAGCCCAGGAGGAAGCCAGCTTTCTGGATTGCAAACTCACATTGCAAGGATCTTGCACTTATGATTAGCCACGTGTTGAATAGTGTTATTCTTTAAAAGGGATGCCACTAACTCCCTAAGAGATCAGACACACTGGTCAGCAACTCTCAAGTTAGTCTCTAGAGCCAAATTTTACCGACAGGACTTACATTGACATCCCACCAGTTCCCTGCAAGGATGGGATGCAGCAGCAGCACAGCTTCTGGATAGTCAGTCCAGGTTGATTTAGTTTCTCTGACCAAACGCTGAAAAACAAACAAACACCATCAAAACAAAACACAGTCAGAAGTAAACAAACATACCATCTCCATCACACACATTATAACAAACTCATGTGAAAGATCTTCCCAGCATCTCCAACAGCAAATATCGACACAAAGAATGCACTGACCATCTCTGCCCCGCCCTTTCCTTCTAGTGCCCCCAGGTACACTGCTGTTGTCAAGTAGTCCCACCAATTTCCTGGATTTGATACAGTAAGGACCTTTTTGCCAACAGCTTGAGCATCCTTTGTAAGGCATTTTTAAAATTCTTTATGAAGTTTTTAATTTCCTGTTTATGTTTGACCTGCCATGTTTTAAGGACTTTCCTCTACTGCTCATTTGAGTGGGCTTTCCTGTTTACAGCCTCTGGCCATTTTGCTACAGTACCCTCCACTGATGTTTCTATCAAGTGAGGTAAGCTCCTGAGGATGATTTTGTATTCTCTTTTTATTGTAAGACATATGGGGGGCTTCTGATAACTTTATTAGAATAAATGTATTGTTAATAGCCTTCGGGGTGCTTATAGGCTTTTTAGATTAATTCTTTAAGGGTTTGTTGTCCAATTGTCTCATTGCTCTGCAGATCCTGTACTTAAAATCAAATGACCATGTGCTGCATGTATTTATTCTGCACTCTTCAGCTATAGAGCTCAATGCCATCTTTTGATGGTCACTAATTACCAAGCAGCTCCAGTGCACCAGTCTAGATCACATCCAGAATAACATCTTTCTGGATGCACCTGGTGTTCTAGGAAGCAGTCACTTTGCACATCTGCATGCATCCTCTCCTTTTCCCATCATGATAAGGCACCAATCCTGTCTCTACAGAGCACCTATTGAAACATCTCACTGTTGCTGCATGTACTGAATTTGCAGCTTCTCTACTCTCATTTCACATTTCCTGAGCACAATTACAGGTCTGAGCAGGGGGCTAGTAACACAATCCTAGCACTACATTTTCATTAGAGCACAAGATTTCTGCCTGCAGTGGTTCCACGGACCTGCTCTTCTCTCGTAATATTTTTAATGCTTTTTATGCGGTTGCACTTTATAAAATACTTCCCGTACAGCACCACTCCCCTGCAACTGTATGTCCCCCTCATCTTTCCTATAAAGCTGGGCAGCATTGATTACCCTCCTTCCACCAGGTCTGTTTTTCCAAAGTTATCATTTCATACCAGTCAAATTCCCTCATCACAGGCCTTAAAGCTGGTGGGACAGCACTCAAGTTTTTCCTTTCCTCCATCTCTTCTTAGTGCTTGTTAACTGGCATTGCAGATGTTCTGAGAGGACTGCCTTCCCTCCTGTGCTGTGCTCTTTTTGTCCCTTACAATTTTGTTTGGTGTACCTCTGAAAATCAGCCATGCTCCCGTTGCAACCTCTGATATTCCTTCCCCTGATGATGCCCCTGCTACAGGAGCAACTCATTACAAGAAGACACTACAGCAACAACAGTTGCATCTGAGCAAGCAAGTCCCTCTTTTCTAACAGCTGCTCCCCTACCCAAAACTTGCATCCTCCACAGCAGTGCAGGGGCTGCTGCCATGGTGGAGTCTTCATCTGCAGCCTTGCTGGAGTCCCACTGCCGTGTTCACAGCTGTTTGGAAGACCCACAGACAGACCAAATCTATAAGGCTATATCACTTAGTGTTGAAAACAAGTGATTGAAACAAAGAAAACCAGAAGAACAAAGAAGAAAAAACACCAAATGGGCAAGGTCAAGCTATATGAAATCAGTCCTGATCACACTATTTCAATTAAACTAATATTCCTCACCTCATCAGCACAACCCTGCCTGCATTCTGCACTCCTTCCTCAGCAACATCCATCTGTCAAATTATGCACCCCTTGCTGAGACCAGAATATTATGGCTGCAAGAAAGCATTTAGCCCATCATGGTTGCTACTGCAAAGTAACAAATAATACTTCAGGGAAAAGAAAAAGAAAGTATGAGACTTTTTTTTAATTCCATTTGACTGAGTTGATGGCCTTCACCTCTTAATGTTATGTTATTATTGCTACAGTAGGAAGACATTTAGCTTCTAAGTGTGTTTGAGACATCTGTGAATGACTCATTATTGCTTTCTTTTCTTACAAAAGATTGGCATCTGGCTCAGGTCCAAAACAAAAACCCACTGAAACACCTGGACACCAGAACCATACTGTTCTGACTACTGATCCATCTGCAGAACAAGGTGGACACCTGTTTGATCCAGGATAGTTCAACAGGGAGAAACTCTTCATGCTTTTCTATGGCTATGGATCCTTCATCCAGAGACAAGGAGTAATTTGTTTGTTAGCTGTTCACTAAATCCCTTTGTTTCTATCAAAGCATTTTGGAAGTCAACTAATCCGTAACAGATGTCACAGGTGCAGGCCAGGTGTATCAGAAGAGGATTCAAAACAGGTTTTAGCAAATGAACAGATACTTTGACAGTAGCAGTTTAGTTTCAGTGGGAGGCACTTGTTTATTGACTTGGTTTATCAGTTTATTTCACTACTTCTTGAATTTTGATTGGAATAAAGGCACCTGAACAACTTTAAAATATTGTTTAAATTGGTCTGCACGACATATTTGATAACCAGAATTTTTCTAGGACAAATTGTCTTTTGATTGGCTGTCTACTATAATAATTACAGGCTGAATAATCAAATCCTTTCAAAACAGCTTTCTCTTATAAAAAAAAAAATAGAATGAAAACAGATACTACATGCAACTTCCAATGTTTTTCTCTTTTCCCCCTTTTAATTAAAGGGCTTGATACTCCCATAGCTATTTTGCCGTTGCTTGTACTAAAATGGTTTTAAATTATTCTAAAGTTTCTCTCCATACGTAGGCAAGTATTTCTAGGATATAACACTATCATTAAAAAAAAAAGTTGCTACAATCAACAATTAATTTTTACTTCTCACAATGGACAAAATTATTTCACACTGGCATTATCTCGTTATCCCCAACTGAGATGAATTGATGTCAAAAATATTTTACCATAAAAAGAAGAATTTCTAGGAAACAGTTGCTTTGATTTGATAAGTAGTCTCCTCCTCTGCTTCCATTTAAGGCTTGCATAAAGTCTTGAGTTAAACATTTTTAACAACTTCATTATTTCTAGCTTCTAAAGCAAAATAGGTCATGAGTTGAGAATTTCCTCTCCAGGGTACTGGGCTCAAGGATTAGATTCAGTTCAGCCTACTGAGTTAATAGATAAATCCCAATTCTCAGTCCGACATATCAGAAGTGTGGAAAAACTTTAAATAAGAGAAAAATATTATTAATAGTCAATATACTAATCCATTACCCATAACTATTAGAAGATAATACAGGCCATCTGTATACCTGACTCAAGTTGCATTTTGCAATGATGTGTTTGAAGTGATAATGCAGAGGGAAAGGATTGCTATGGACACAAAGTGCTATCTAAGTCTTACTGAACCTCTCCCCTAATAATTAATCTTAAATGCTTTCAGGTCTTAAATTCACCTTCCAAAACCAGTAGGCGGTTAAAGCAGGACCCAATGGGAGGTTACATTTATTTAATATTCAGTCCTTTCTCAGATGAAATATTGCAGTCTGTCCTCACAGGTATTTGTCAAACCATTAAAGTAATGGCTTGTAACTATTACTTGAAATAGTAGTTCTACTTGTAACTACCATTAACAAAGGATAAATATAGTGCATTAATTTTCTTTGAAAATACCCAAAACCTTTGCTGTAGAGCACTGAGGGAATGTGCCCCATTAACTACTTAAGAGTCATTGAGGCAACGCCAGTATATATTGTTTAGCAAAAAGGAACCTGCATCTCTGTAAGACCTGCTCCAGCACTACCCTTCATGCCTTACAGCTCTATACTTCACGCAGATGCACCCTATGAGCTCTGACACAAGTCCAGGTCCTGTACCTTCACATATTAGCAGCACCTGTAAATATAATATTCATAATAACTAGATTTAGGAATTGGCTATTTTTATAACAGCCACTACATTTGACATACATTATTGTACTTACATTTCTCTACTATCCATTAGAAATAAGATCATCAGAAAGAATAGCAATAATATAACAAAATACATGGAACCATCAAACAGAACCTGTCACAGAAATCTCTTCTGCTCAATCTCCATGACATGCAATGTGCAACTTCCCTTAACTCTGCAGATCTCAATTTCAAATCTGCACTTATGCTCTGTGATACGTTTCTAGAAGCTTAATTTTTACTTTTGTCTCTGTTTTGCTAAGGAGAATTTTAAGAAGTAACTAGAGAACAATATATTTATCTTGTTCAAACAGGAATCTGAAGTGTGACCAGGCAGTTTTGACTAGGGTTAAAAATTTTTCATTTACACATCAGTCTTAGTGACAGTGGATAAAGGAGCAATGAGTAGTACTTGTTGCTACCACTTCAAAAACTATCCCTTAATTAAGAGAGAATTTGATTTGCAACACTGCCTTTTATTGAGAACAACCAGTTCATAACAGAATTATTTTTTCAATCATGTTTAAAAAGTCCACAAATCTACAGTTTTTGTAATTTTGCAGTCAATATATAACTACTGATAAAAATAATATAGACGTTGTCACTTTATTTTGATTCTGCAACAGTTTTTCCCAAAGAAAATGTGTTTGCTTTAATTTATGCTTTTGCTTATAAAGAAAAAAAAAGTTTAGAACTTCAAGCCAGCAGTGCCCCGTCACAAGGAACACAATGAGGGCACAGCACTGGGCCCTGCCAGCTGTCCGGTTTTTGCCACCCTCATTGGATGGTGCCTTCAAAACGCCCACAGCTGCAGTTTACATGCAAAATACAGATAAAGAATTCTCAGGTTCCTAAGCAAGACATTCTTTCCTTTGCTCCCAGCCACAACTAAGGTGAAGCTATACTGCTGACAATTATGCTATTTTTTTCCTCATATCAGTCCTTCTTAAAAAGACTTTCCCGTTACTGAATCCCATTATACTCTATGAACATCTGCATATCCAGCTGCTACTTTTATTATTGCCTCAATTTTGGAATTCTTAACATATTTTTCCTTCTTTTTTTTAATAAAAAGCTACACTTCAGGTATGAAACACCTATAATTACATTTTATGTATAATCAATTAATAATGATGGTTAATCACAGCCTTCTCAGAAGGAAAAGGCTACTGAAGACCACAGATGAGTTACATCATTGCAAACGTAGACACACAGGCAGGCAGACAAACTGACTCTCAATCAATGCTTCCCACATAACCTTTTAGCAATTTTTTTTCCAACATCTCCCAAAACTATGAAGACAACAGCACTAAAATGCTACAGGCACAAATACAGCATCTGTGCCAAATGCAAACACATTCATTTTCACCAGCTACCAGTGACTTTCCACATGACTTTATGATGCTATATAAATAACAGCAATAGCTGGTGACTTCTCTGCTCCTGTCCCAGCATCAGGCAGCCAGATCAGCCATCAGCAGAGGAAAGCCACCACAGTGAAACTCAAGAGACCTCAAAACAGGGACATTGCTGCTTGCTTAACACTAACTTAACCATACCTCAAGAGGCACAGTGGGTCCTAGATATCCCCTCTGTTCCTCTTTATGACATTACAGCAAAAATCTAGCTGGAAACACCACCACTGAGGAAGACATCCTGTAAAACTTCCAAAGATGCCAAGAGCCACCCTGATGTCACAGCAGATTACTAAGCCAGGGAATGGCCGCCCAGTCAAGCACCAGGCCCTGGAAGCTTGGTCAAAACCAGAGCTCTTTGGAGGTGCAAGGCACACAAGGCACATATAAAGGTTAACTATTGAGGATTCAATTGCTATTTTGCTTCTTGGCCTTTGATAACCAGAAACCAAATTGCTTGTCTGTTGCATAAAGTATATCTTTCAAATTCAACTGCTTATCTCCTCATTCATTCAAGAAAGGGAGACCTCAGATTTACAGAAATGAGAGCCCACAATACAAATATACTATATTAGACACAGAACAGACACCTGAAAATTAATCAAAACCCACTCTATTGATTTTAACCTTCAATATCAAAGTATCCTTCAGCAGACTCAGCTAGATCCAGGCCATAGGAATTTCCAATTATTTGAATACCTAGATGCAGAATAAGCATATAGTTATCAACATCCACCATAAAACAAATTTTCAGTTGCTATTGGGGCACTCTTACTATGAGGAACAGGCTGTGTGGCTGCTGCAGACTCTGCTGCCACTGAAGTGAGAGCAGCTGCTTCCCCGCATTCAATCCCTGGCACCAGAGTGGGCTCCAGAGCAGGGCAGGAGTGCTGCCAGCAGGGCAGAGACCCCAGCCATCCTCATCTCTGCTTGGCTGAATGAGAGCCTGCCTGCACACAGGCACTGCACTTATTATAAGATGCTGGAATATTGTGTATTACATTAATAACATTGCATGAGGATTTAGTGACAATGCTGAGGAGTTCTGCTTGGTGAAAAGTTACATTGATGCAAAAGGCATACACATAAATTTATGCTCCTCAGGTGTGTGCAGTACCTGCATGATGTCTCCAACTCCCTAACTTCCAAGCGCTATAATTTTCAAAAATTGCTGTGAATGAAGGGGGAAACAAGGGGGTGCAGATGGTCCCATATTAGATGCAGGGCAGCCTGCACAGGGTCTCACAGAGCCTGCAGGCCCTGCCCTGGGCACCGAGCCTGGGGCTGGGCACACCAGGAGCCAGAACAAAAGAGGGACCCCAGGGCACACTCCCACCATAAATTCTCTCTTATTTGAAAAGGAAAGAGGAGGGGTGGTCTTTCTCCACAAATTCTTCTTTCCAGAAATCCTGAGCTCTGCCACAGATCACCCAGAGAGAACATCGGGGTCTGTGTAACACTGGCAAGCACACCCAGTTGTCCAACAGAGGTATTCAAAGGCTGGGCTGGACCTTGTCAGGCTCTGCATCCTGAGCACAAGGAGTTTCCAGGGAGCAGCAGAGCAAGCAATGACTTCCTGGCGGCATTGAAGCATTTAGTGGCCAGGAGGGAGGCCAGCCTGGGCAGGGAGCAGCTCTGCACACCTCAGGAGCAAAGGCTGGGTCACTGGACCTGCACAGCCTCTGAAGAGAAGCTGCCGTGGCAGTGCTCTGCATTTCTACAGAGCTGTCCAAAATATCCGTCACTGTTACACCAAGATCCCGAGGAGCACAAGGTAGAGCAGCCTCCCAGCCCAGCTGCTGCTCAACAGCTCTTCTCTGCGCCCTGCCCCGAGCCACCTTGGCAGTGTTCCTGTGGTTATCAGCATTAACACCTTGCTTTGGAGCCATGTGGTCCATCCCAGGACGGCACAGAGCAGGCAAATGCTCTGTTCACAAGAAAGGACCGTACAGCACTGAGGAAAAGGAAGAGTAAAACAAAACACTTTTTCTCCTTATGAACATTGCTTTTTATGCACTTGACTTCAACATCACAAGTAGTGAGGACTATTAGTATTATCTCTCTCCTTTGATCAGTCAGGCCCAGATTTAACAAAACCAAGAATTAAATTTAACAGAGCACCATAGTGAAAGGCATTATCACAGACTTCCCTGGCTCATTTGCACTGCTCAGAGTAATGCTGCAAAAAGTACAACTATAGATGCATTCAGTGATTTAAATAAATAAATAATCTTAATCCTTTGCTTCCTCAGCATTTTCACAAACAGCAATCCAGAGTTTTATGGACTTACTCTAAATGGGAATAAACTGTTCATTAAAATAGCACTTTTCATTGTGCTAAAAAAATACTAATATAAAACTCAATTCTCATCAAGTGACAATGCGCAACCCTCTGCTAAGGAACCGTTCCTCATGAAAGGACAGGCACCCATCAGAAAGCAAAATGAAAACTGCTAATTTATACATAAGCTCTCAATCTACTGACTAATAAACTAAACTTTAAAGGTTACATATAATTCCCCAAAATAAGCTCCTGATACTTCTCAGCACCTTACTTCACTTTTCCCAACTTCACCATCAGAGGTACTGTTAGCTGCATTCTGTTGCTTATATGACAGATGCTTAAGACTCGCTCCAAGCTTTTTGATGTTGGGGTTTTTTTTTGTACGAACTCAAATATTACCTCCCTAGTTGTAACTTCAGTGACCAAGTGAGGGAGGGCAAGACCAAGCACCAGGGCAGATGTCTTACAAGCACTATCCCACCTTTGCAGCCTCAGGCCACAGACAAAATTCCTTTTGAATAGAGGATCCACTCTGACTTTCTTACAAGGTTTTTATCAGGGTTACCTTTGAAATTAACAACTGATGTGAGGCAACAAACTTGTTTGAAAACAGGTATGCTTTTGGGTTTACTCCACTTTCCACAAAGTTTGAGCAAAAAGTTTGAAAAGCAGAGACTAAACAGTCTCTGAAAGGTAGCTAACAGGGTCTTGTCAGACTTCAGTCCCATACAATTAGAGCACATGAAGTAGCTCTCCAAAATTCAGGGAAATTTTGGTACGTTTCTGTCTGTCACCTTAACACATACTTACAGAATGCATTAGCTTATCTTAAGACTGATAAAACACTTTGTATCAGAGACCCTTTCTACCTACTGTCATTATGAGCTGTAAAGTCTAAAAGGGTGATTATAAATGAACCTTCTCAAGGTAAAAGTAATGATATAACTTTTAATAGTTTCACAGTTGCACCTTTATAATCAAAAAAAAAAGAAAGATATGATGTCTGACTTTTGTAAATTTAGCTACTTTTAAACACAAAGTAACTTTTAATCGGTGTCATTATGGAAAAGAAGCCACAAATTTCTGTGGATTCGCATTTTCTTATTAGAACAAGACTTTTTAGATAAGTCTTGAAATTTGCCAACGTCTTTATTATTTCCCAGACTGAACCTAGCAGTGGAAAACCTTTATTGAATATTTATTTTTAACATTGCAAAAGGAGTTTGATTACTTTGTATACCAACTTACACCTAAAGAGAATTTAGAAAACAATGATCTTAATGTACTAGTAAATAGAGCAGTTTGAAAAATATTCTTCTAACAACAGTGAAAAGAACCACATTTTGTTGTACTCCCATGACACTGCCAAGCAGTAGCAGCAATAATCCTTCACCACACTGTATAATGAAAAAAGCACTACAACTTAAAAAAAATTACAATTCACTATAGCTTTCCTTTAGAGTGCTATAAAATGCAACCACATTCACATGACAGTATGTGCGTGTATGTGTGTCTCTTAATAAAGCTTCTCTGAAGGGCAATACAGCATGTACCATGGAAACAGGGGTTGCCATGGAAAGAGTGCTTTTTAGTAGATGGCAAAAGAAATGAGGATTTGATTCCCTCTCTCACTTGCCTTAAAAAAAGGAATAAATCAGTGTAACTATTGACAGCAGAGTTATTCCTGAAAAACATCAGCATGAACAAACAGACCCAATATGTACACACAGAGAATTTTTGGCATCAGGGCTGTAGTGATGTGTGTAGCCCTGTATTTTCAGAGCATTTTTCCAGCTATCCCTCACACGACACGGCTCCGCAGCCAGCCCCCCTCAGGCATGCTTGTGACATGTCCTTCGAAACACTGCAGGGGCCAGAGCCACAACAAGCCACAGGAAAGTGGATTTGCAAAGTTGCTGTTCCTCACTTCTTCAATCTCACGCAGAAAGTGTCAGAATCTTCCACCTGCCAGATCTTTTCTTTGCTTAACTATAAAACATTTTCTGTTATAATGTGCACGGTGTTACAAATGAATGAAAAGCATGAATCAAATTAACTTAAAGCATATTGGTTTTCAGACATGCTTAAAACAAAGACTGTATTGATGTGTTTCATCTACCTTATTCATTAAAATGGCATTCTTGATGTCCTCATGTTACCATAATCTCCAAAGCACTGGACAAACAAGTACATTTGTTTATCACTCTTTCCTTACTAAAGAGCAGGGTTTTATTAAAGAGATCAATCACTTGTGTACAGCTTAATAGCCAGAGCTGTGCATGTAAGACAGAATGTGCTTCAATAGCCCACAACTCCCAAAGTATAGAGGGACATGTAAAACCATTTGTTGCTTTAATAAAACAAAATATTTCTCAGAGCTAGCAAGTACCCTATTAAAATTAGCAATTAGACAGAAAAGCAGTGCTTAAAAGAAACCAATTTTAATAAAAGGAGCAGAATCAATCCTGTTTGCTTACTTTCATGAGAGCCCTATGCTTCTAACCAGAGACAAAAACACTTTACATGCTTAATGCACTGCCTTCTCTCTTATTGAATCACACTTACTGTGAAAACAGTCTTTTGAGTCTTCTAGCTGTTTTGAGGTAATTGGAGGATTGCTGCTTCTAATGAATGGTCTCCTCATAATAGAGGCCAAAGTGTTCAAAACAATGTCAGAGGCAAAACGTACAAAGGAAAGTTTTACAGAAATGCCAATGAACAATCTTGAAATACATTCTTTTACTAAAAGATGATCTTTCTTACTAGGTTACTGCTATAGTGTAATGAAGTTGTATTACCAGAGGAAAGAATGTTTGTACTAACATTTCTGGATGATACTACAAATTGCAACAGCCACTCCTTTTATGATGAAAGGCTAAAAAGAAATCTAGCATTAATTACAATCACACCTTTAAAGACTTTTCACTTTCTCGCAATAAGGAATTAGTAAACAGCTCAGCCCCAAAATTGTCCTTTTACCTGTGTTGGAGAACAGGAACTCTCTCGTTAGATGAAAACTTCCAGTTCACTGCCTGTCAAGCTTCTAAGAGTTCTAATTAATTTTTTAACTATTTAGCTTTACAACAAGATTATCTGTTTCATTTGGGGAAAAAACTCCCTTTAACTGCCAACTTTGATTAAGTAATGGTTGCTTAAAAGGACATGTTATGCAAAGAAGCTGTTAGCAGCTGTAACATGAAAGACAGAAGTTATTGAAATAACATTTTAGAAGAAAACAAGGCCACTATGGGTAGCAGCAACTAAATAAAACACTAAGGTGATCAAGAAGTGTTTTGCAGATTTTGAAAATAAAGTCAAAAACAGAGAAGAAAACTAATCCTTCACCTCCTATCAGCTGCTCCTGTTGCCAATGATTATGGCAATATTTCACAGAGAACATATGGCAGTGTTTATAGCCATCAGGCAGTATTTCACAGAAGCTGCGACACCATGTGTCCACCAACTAGCCTTTCTGATTGCAATTAATTAGAAAAGAAGCAGGAGGCATTTTTTAAATAACATTACATCTCAGAGATTCCTGAATTTTCGTGGCCCATGTACAAGACTAAGTGACAGAAAAGTCTATTAAAATTGTAACAAGCCTAGTACAGTGAGTCAGTCCTCGAGGAACAAGACCTAATAAAAAAAATGCACTCCTTAAGGAGCATAAGAAAGAGTAGAAATATAATAAGCTGTTCAGGGTGGTACCTTGGAAGTCTGCAACAATAAGAAAATATTGAAGACCTTTAACAGGCCATTTTATGAAACAAATTCTGCAGAAAATCTGCCACAGTGAAAGCTATAGCAGTTGTTTTATAGTTGCCAGACCCAAGAGAACATGTACCAAAATTACATGGGGATCTATAAAGGAGCTGAGACTTGTGAAATATACTGTGGCAGTCATTTTATGATTCTTATTTTAACAAAAGCAAGTAAGCGAGGAAAACTAAGGGTAATAACTACTCGATAGGTTTTCATACAGAAGTGGAAAGCTGATCTTTCCCAGACAGTCCCTGCAGTTGAATCCAGCACTTCCAGGTGGCCCCACTCAAGGACAGAGCAGTAGCAGGGGGAAGCACCACCCCAAACAGCAGCCACTTCAGCAGCACTGCAGCAAGCACTGCAGACTACAGTGCAAGTATTCCCACAAAAAAAATTTACCTTTACAGAGATAAAGGAACACAGTGCAATCTGACCCATTAAAATGAGCCAGGAGAATCACACAAGCTCAAAATCATACCAAAATTGATGCAATAGGCAAGACAGTCAAAACTGATGCTGAGAAGTTCAGCATAACATTCCTGCATTTGGGATTGGTTCACAGCATTCTCTCTCCTTACTGGACACCTTTGCTCCACACAACCTTCTTCCCTGCTACTTCTTGTCTTGAGTTGGGATATTTCCTGGAGACATGAAATAAGAGAGCAAGTTTGGAGAAACCTGTCCAGCTGTAGCCTTAGCAGGGCTCCTTTCTTCCAAATCTCTAAGCTCTTATCATATAACTGAGCTCACCCTGCAGCTCTTCCCACGGCTGGGGTACAAATGTATCTCTCTCTGTCTCCTTCCCAGACTCTTATTCTCATAAAATTTCTAGAAACTCAACACCTTTGAAATCCCTCTGCACCTGTCAAATTTTGCTAAGTTGGCCAGCAACCAAAGAAGTTAAGACACATTAATAGCACAGTCATACAAACCTCTTCTCCTTAAGAAAGCAGGCTTTTATATTCCTCTGCCATTATATTCTTCTTATTTTAGCATTTCCTTCATTTCCCCAAACCTCTAACCTCTAATTTTTATGACAGAATTCTCATCTTGGGACACGGGAAATGCAAATAGTGTTAGTAATAACAGACACGCTTATTTTTATTATTCTTAAGAGCAAAATTCCACAATATACCCATGCTGGATCTTGAAAAAGTAAACTAATGACCACAATACCCTTGCCTACTTGTGGTAAAATAACCTAAGATCTGTTGTCACACATGTGACATGACAGAAAATACAAGCCATGTTTAACTGGCACAGGGCTTATTATTTTAAAACACCAGATGCAGCCCCTACACCAAGCAGCAGCTAAAAATGAGCCACCATTCCACCCACCGCTACACTTGCATGATGGCAATAGCGTAACTTTATAAATAAATAAATATCAAAATAAAATGACAGCTGGCAACTTCACCATCCTTGTATACACTTTCATAGGAGCAGAGTTAATATTTTGAGCTGTGCATGAAGAATATTTTCAAGGTTTGTACTCCATCAAAAAAGTTCCCAAACTGTGAGACTGACAGCTGCCACCAACTCAACAGCGATACTAAAGTTCCTGGCACAACTTAAAGTGGCTTCTCCACAACTTAAAAGTAGCTTCAATGCTGAAAGAAAATTGTAATAAAACATATTTCAATGAAAAGATGAAAGAGCTCAGACAGCAATTCCTGTCCAATATGCACCACCAGCTGTGGTGCTATTGCTACAGCACTGTCTTAACTAATGTTATTTCTAGGACACTAATAGAAATGCCACTGATAATCAAGAGCTGTAACAGGATTCACCATCTCCAATTAAATTACTCCTTCTGCCCCTTTCAAAAGGCTCCTTTCAAAAGGCTCCCACAGGTGCACTGCTTTCCGTGCAGGCTGGGAGGTGAACAGGCAGCCAACCCATGCCCCTGGGATGGTCAGAGGCTGCAGGCTCTCCCTTCCTTGCTGAAATGCAAAGGCAGTGCAAGGAGCAGCTCACACCCTTGGACTGATCCAACCCAGAGAACCAGGTCTAGCAGCTGCAGGCTAAAGCTAGGGGAGGCATGGACCATGATGGAGCTCAGGGAGGAGTCTGAAGGCAGCAGGATGGGCCTGAGTGTGGGCAGGGGCACCACTCTACCTCAGCCTGAGCCTCTACCTACATTAGCACAGCTTTGGATATGACCCACTACATACAGCTATGGTCTTTTAGGGGAAAAAAAAAAAGCCTAAAAACATTAAGGATTTCAGCAGGAAGGAGGCATCACACACAGAGATACTCTACCTCTGGTAGAGTCTGGAAAGATAAGCAGACGAAAAGCAGAAGAGTAAATTACACCCCCACTAGCTAAAGTAGGAAAACTATAATTTGTCCCCAAAACACCAGGATGTAACAGTACAGCTTTCTTTCAGACAAAAGAAGAAAAAATCTGTGAGTCAACTATATGCGCAGTTATCCCTGTAACAGTCATGCAGCAGAAACAGTCACAGCAATAAAAACAAATATAGAGGATACCTATGAAAAAGTCACTGAGCGGAGCTTTTCTGAATCCCAGCATTCTGCACTAGTCAGCCTCCTTACACCAGAGACCCAACCCTAATGCTAGACTTGAAATGCTTTTTCTATTTAAATCTGAGGTGTACAACCTAGCACCCCCCTGGTGAGGGATCACTGATTCCAGTTCATTACCTGAGATGTTGTCAGGCCCCTGAGTGATGAAGTAACTAAATGAGAATGAAACAGAAAACCAAGATGGTTCTGGCAATCCCACCTCACACCTCCCTGCAACACTGGCACTGCCCTGAGGAGCCAACAGAGCAGCTGATCATCACTGGCCCATTCATGCTGTGTTGGAGAGACTGGGCTTTGACACTAGTTCACATTGCATAAATGAAAAATAATTAAGAGATATAAATGGTTGTTTTAATGAATAATTGACTTTCACCATAGTTATTAGAGCTCTGATCATCTCCAGAATTTATTTGTACAAGTACCTCAACCCCAAGATTGATTTAATTTTCACTTAGTCTAACAAAGGAACCAGAGGAATAAAGTTGAAATAAGTTTTTCTGATATGAAGCAAAGCCAGGAAAAACTGAATTTCATATGCCTTTCCTGTACAAACCTTGAAAGGTTCAAGTTCAAAATGAACAAATATGAATTTCCAGTCCTTGTTTAACAACGAAAGTCATGCTTAAAAACTTTGTTTTAGATTAAAAAAACTTTGATTTAAATTCTTTTAGAACTCTTCTGCTAGTTGCAGCTGGAAGAACACACATTAGTCACTTTGAGTCAACTATATCTTCAATGTATATTACTTAGAGATGTACCTACACTTTACATGCTATTATCTGGATTAACTTTAACAAGAACAAATAGTAACACAAAATATGTCCTTTTTAGGCTTATGGAATTTGGCAATATTCTAATTTCCTTGCACAAGCTGTTTAGAAGGGAGTGTTATCATCAGATGACACAGGCTGCTTGACACCTTTGCACATATCACACAGAGGAATGACCAAGGGCATTATAATCCTTAGCCTAAGCTATTCTAAATGTGACACTCTTCTGATTCTTTTTGCCCAGCATACTGATACTGCAAAATAAACAAAAAAAAAATTAAAAATCTAAGCTACATCAAAAGCAGTTTTTTCCCTAGTAAAACAGAGACAGAAATCACACTGAACATATTGTTTTGGAATAATTTTTCAATAATATTTCTTGATTCTTACTTCATTCTTCAGATGCTTTTTAATGATTCATTAGTTCTAACAGTCATGTAGTATGCTATTTCTAAAGACAACAGTACCTTCTAGGTCAAATGCTCACCAGGAGAGTTTATGGCTTATATGACATTGTTATATTAAATAAAAATTTAAAAAACACCTAGGGAAGAAATATAAAGTATAGTAGTTCTTAAGCTTTTGAGAGCAAGGAAAATAGTAACAACTACTATTGCTAGTGAAAGATTTTAAATGAAAGACATGCAAACAAAAAGCAAAATAAGAACCAAAATGAAAGTTGCTTTTTTACAAATTAAGAATTTTCATTTGGTATTTTTTTCCTCAGGAAATGGTCATTTAGACAGCAATTTTAAGGTTATTTTTTCTCCCTTTTAAATAGCTGCTTCAATTAAAACTATCTTAGTGGATTTTGTTTGTTCTAACACTAAAGACTTTTGGTCAAGACTGACTCAGAATCAAGATCATTAATTACAGCAGAAATCCAGTATTAAGAAAAAATGAAGGCACAACCCACTTTCCAATAGACAAAGAAACACTAAAAGGGAGAAATACGCATTCTAATTTATCCACTTTTACCAAAATTCAAAGCTTATCTACTAATACAAGCAAACAATATTATTATACACCTTAACTTTTTATTCAGGGTCAACTATATGTTCATTATCTATTTCAAAGTTATATTTTTTCCTCAATCAACAATCACAAATTGTTAGATTACGGTTTAGGACTTAAAAAAATATATAAGGTTACATTGAGTTCCCAACAGAAACATTTCTTCTAAGGAAGATATAAGACCATTATGCACCTCTTACAAAATATTATTTACTTAAACTTTGGAAAGTAAAAAATGGGACACGTAAAACCTTTGTGAAACTACACTAAAACCAATTTTTTATCAAGCATTTTGAGGGTAGAACTTTTTCCATTGCATCCACTTATATATGAGATGGGCAGACCAAAATGTTGAAGCTTCTGATTTTTGCATTTTGGAAACCTGCAGGGTCATCCCTGTACTGTACCCAAGCAAAGGTTACAAATAACTATTAAGGCACTTCTGAAAGACCAGCAAGGTTGTCCCTACTCCTGAGCTGTAAAACAAGCCTGAAGGGCTTGGAAGAGAAGGGGAAGCGCTGATTTGGTTTAATTTTTTTACATTACTTGAAGGAAAAACAGAAGGTACCTGCATTGTCTGCATACTCAGGGCCTTCCGTGTGCTTCAGCCCTGAAATCCCACAACTTCAGAGCCACACACCATGGACCAACAGCTGTAACTTGATAGTGGGTCCTCATCCTCTTTGGGAGGGGTTAAACAAGTGCAACTCATTGGATGAAAACTGTGGCTCATTTTTAGAGAGGAAGAGAAGAGTTGGGTATCTTTAAAAGAAACAGTAGGAGCAACCAACCTTGGGCAATGCCTTTTTGTTTGACACTGGTGTTCAGATCATACCCTCTTTTTTTGCTACTGCAAAATAAAACACAAGCTTGTATCACAGCCATGATAACAACAGAAAAGACTAAGCTGGAATGTTTTGGCTTATCAAAGGGCACACTGTATGGCAAATAAGCCTAAACTGATTTACTATTAGAACAGCATAGAATAACTTTCACATGCTTGCACTCCCTGTGTTGTGTCTTTTTAAAATCTATTTCCCATAAGATTAGAATTCACAAGGCATCATTTGCGTTAGGAAGAACGCTAACAATTAGGTTATTTATACTTTGTTCACATTTTCTTCAACTGAAAATTAGTGATGTTAGAATGGTATTTGCAAACTAATTTGTATTCATATTCTACTCTTTGGAGGCAATGATAATTATCCAGGAACGCAGAATTCTCCCTATCATTTTATTCTGAGTAAATGCAACAATAGCCTAGTAACTCTCAGCTTTTGATTACACTCCAAAATAGTTGTAAGTCTCAAAAAGGGGCCGGGGGAAACTAACCACACATCCACAAGGGATCCATGCTTCTAGTCTACAGCAGTATAAAAATTGAACCACTAAATCTTGAGGGCAGTCAATGACCTTGAAAACTTGCACAGATTACATTTCTTCATTACCACAGGATTTATCTGTTCTGGATGTCAGACCTGCTTCATCACCATAGACTTGCCTGGCAATTACTGCTGCATGTCTGACCCCAATCACTGTGTGAGGGCACTGCAGGATGGGTACCATTCCAAGTGTTCTCTGCCATACTTGTCCTTGAGTCCCAGTTTGCCAGCCCTTGTGGATCAGCCAAGCCCATGTTGTCCTCAGCATGACTTTTCCAGCTTTTTGGCTTCTAGCACAACCATACGCTAGATTCTCAAGGATCTAAGATTTAGTGTTCAATCCATGCTTGCTGTCAGTGCCCAGTCCTGACACAATTTTTTGGATCACAAATGAGTTTTACACCAATCCCAAACAATCACTGCATACAAACTGCTAAAGTTCACCCCTAATTCTTTTAATCTTGAGACAGCCCTCAGTCAACAGCCAACATCCCAGGCCAGGACAGCATTACATGGCTGAACACAGATCCCACACTTCCATTCCTCAATTCTAAAGACACAACTAGCCACCCAGACCACCTTGATTTGACCAAACAGTTGCTGACATATGCAATATGCAGATGCACAGCTTGTGCAGATGTGTTACAGCATTGACAACACAAATCATTCTGAAAATGCTCCCTGCTGAAGTTCAGTAGCAATAAATAACAAAAACAGAGCAGCTGCTGCGTGACTTGGCCAAGCACAGTCTCTGGACAGGCACAGAGCAAAGCTCCCATGCTGTGAACAGCATCAAGATCTCACTAAGGCTGCTCGAGTGATGAGCTTTTTTCCTCTTTTTTTTTTTGTTAAGTTATTGCATGGCTCTCCAATTGAAAGTTTTAGATTATAAACTATGATAAATGATTGTTACATCAATCACTTCTTGAACAACTAGACCAGTTTAGATCACCAAGGGCACATGGAGCAGAAAACTTCCTTGAAGTTGCAAAAGTGGCAAAGTGGGAGCAGCATGGCGCACACACACACAAAGGCAGCAAGACAAGTTTCTGTTTTCTACTGTATCATAGATCTGTGTTGTGTCCATAATCTCTCCAAAGATAACAGCATTACTGTTACTCCTTCAGCACAATATATTTTCAAACACCACTGACCTGAGCACACTCACTTCCAGAGTATTCTTTGCGATCATCTTCCCTACATTTTCATCTCACTAGCTGGCCTCAGGAAAGGGCATCTCCTCCATGAATATTCAAGAATTTCCCCATTTTCAGGGCTCCATCCAAGACCAAATGGATTTCATTGGGTTATGGATCAGAACCTCACAAAAGTTACAAACCACAAAGTCATGTGGAGTGTCTAGGTTAGATAGAAACAGGATAGAAATCCCTAAACACCAGCCAGCAGGAGCTCTCCTCCAGCCAGACCATAATTTGAACCTCTCCAACCATTTTTTGCCTTGGCAGTTGGTCAGTATGTGGAACTGAGCAGGTCAGTGCTGCTCTTCTGAGAACAAATCCAACAGGTCTTCAAACCAGATAAATAAAAGTAGATTTTTAAAGGGTAATCACTTCTACTGGGACTAATAGATATAATGATGGTGGAGCAATCAACCTAAACACACAACACACTGTGGACATATGTATCCTAAAAGTTACTTATTTCTTGGTCCCCTAGCTAAAATCAGGCTCTTCTCTTTTTTTGGTCTCACAATGTGATGTCAGATTGCCCTTCCTTTTCAACTGTTTGTTTGTTGTTTTGGTTTGTTTGGTTAGTTGGTTTGGTTTGGGGGTTTTTTGCATGTATTTGATAGGCTCTTTTCTTATAAAAATCGAGGTGTTCTTGGCATTTCTGCCACAACAGCAAGGCTTGAACTTAAGGTCATATTAAAGGAACTGTGTGTTCTGTTACCATGGCAACCATACCAGACTAATATCAGGTACTAAGCCACCAAGAAGGAAGCGATAAAATCACTACATTAGTTTAATAAACAAGTTCTATTGTCATCATTTTACTATATATATGGTTCTTTGAAGAAATATCAAATTTCAGAATTTGTTCTGCTTGGCCTGTCCTTCATTATCTAACAAAAATGAAAAATTATTACATTTCTCAAGAGCTTCAGAATTACAGGTGTATTGACAACTCATTAAGGCTGCTATAGATTTTAAAGCCACATTCGAGATACACCAAATTTTGCAGACCCTAAAGCAAACCATAATTTGACATTTAATTTCAGTTCTCATTTTACATATTCATACTCTGCCTCAACCTTTTAATAAATGTATACTTCAATTTTAAATATAAATCTTAATGTGTCAAACTATAAAGTTAAGAGCACACCTTAGAAATTCTTTATACCAAAAGGACAAATGTGAATGAAAGCCCTTCTGAGCACACATCCAAAAGCTGATGGCAGTGAGCTACTACTTGGGCATATCTCCCACATTCTTTACCTAACATCCCAGTCCAAAGCCAGTTCCCAAGCCAGCAAGACTGAATACCCACAGAGCTTGTTGGAGCTGATTCCAGCTACCCTTGCAGCTAGTGAAGGTGACAGAATTTGCCAGGCTGGGATGCAAAGCAACTAACACCATATGGTTTGAGACAAGCACCTTGAGAAGTTCCTGGAAACCAAGGCAAAAGCCAGCCACTGATTTGCTGCATTTAATATTCGAGTGAGAATATCCCATCTAGCTCTGCTTCCCACTGACCTCCTGGGCAGCCTGGACTAAGATGGCCAGTGACATAGATCACGGCACCATGCTGAACAAGTGCCTCTTTATCAGAATTGCTAATAAGACAAAGATTTAAAATGGCACTTTTGGCTAGTGCTGACAATAGTGGCTAGAGAAATAATTAACAGTGATTTCCATATTACTGATAATTCTGCAAATGAAAATGAACAGGGCCAAATGGTTCTGAGAATTTAAGATAACTCCAGAAAGTCAGGAAATCCAACAGAGTCTGAGCAATTTATTTGCAAAATAATTTGAAATTACTTTGCATAGTAATAGGATTCTGGAGATATGTTGTTAACCATGCAGAACAGCCACATTGATTGAGAGCTGCAGTAGAGAAAATAAAAATTTTTTTTCCACAACAGAGTTTTGCAAGACATTTTTGTGACCTTTTTAAACAGATAAAAAACAAAAGTCATCCCAATTCACCCACCACAAATCAGCAGCAAATCATTACACAAAACACAGAGACAGGTCACCAAGACCCACCAGAAGAGACATTGCCTGTTTTCATTAGCCAAACCAAAGCAGCAGAGCCAGACAAAATTTCTGTAGCATGTGCTCAGTTTCCATGTGTGCCCCTTCGCTTATATCACAGTCACATCATCACTTTTAAAAATTAATCTTTTCAGTATATGAGAAAATATTTAGAAAACATGCTAATAATTTAGTCTTATTTACCTTTTAATAAACATATACAATATTTATCTTCCAAATAAAATCAGACTAAAAATGAATTGCTGAGTAATAGAAACATGCTCATCATCTGCTATCAGAGTGCTGCTGGTACCCTTCCATCTCATCATTCACGTGCTTCTTGGAAGAAGCCATTTGGCATTCATTTTATGCAATCGTGTCATCCTGACATCAGTGAAGCAAACCCTACACAGAAGTAGCCTATGGTCTTCCAGCCACATATCTGTACACAGACCCAAGAACTGTAAGCTGTTACTGCCAGTTTCTCCTAAAAAAATCTCAGGGCAGAGGGACAAGCTGACCTAATCGGTGGGCTGTTTGAATAGGTTTTGCAGTGGGGACACAACTAATCCTTGGCTGACAGTCCAGACAGGAGATTTTTATTTTTTTATCTGTGATTAATGGACTTGACATCCATGCTCCCAGAGCTTCTGCTAAACATGCAGTTCAGACCTTATTGTTAAATACCACCAAGATCACAGAAAACTAAACTCTTATGACAGCAGAATGACTATGCCAGAGGGCAGACTTTTCTGAGACAAGTATTGGCTTATACCAGAAATGTAACACAGAATAATAGGGCACTACAAAAAGGTTCATGATCTTGGGACCCTGAATACCTTCCACCTAGACTGACCTTTTTGAATAGAAAATAGATTGCAAGAATTGAGAGATCTAACAAGATAACATGTTATTCAAAATTATACTAGGAGACCATACTCACATACAACATGTTTATCTTATTTAAGTCAGAGGCACATGCAATTAACTTGACCTTTCATTTTTTATTTAGTCACTACTCAAACCTTAAAGCAATATAACTAAAGCATTGATGGAGATCTCTATCATTCAGAATTTGCAGGTTGAGACATGAGACAAAACACAAGATTTGGAAATCCTAATTTCTGTTTTTTCTGTAGATTTCTCACAGATGTCAATAAAAAAAAAATTAAACATGCCAGTCTGAAATAGAAAAGCAATGTCAGTTCTTAAGGGATGCTATTTAAACAGTTAGCTCTGTCTGAACTATTCTTGTTTTAGCCTGGGAAGTATTTTAAACCTTAATTACTACAGTCTGCAAGACTGTGACAGATCTATCTTTTCCTTATGGGCATCTTGCCAGGATGAAGCATGAATTCTTTTAAAATGACCATACTTAATTAGTGCTTCAGCTAACTTTATGGTGCTTACATGATTCAATAGACTACTTTTGGCTTTGGCAACTATATCTGTTGCAGTTCAAGAGCTTCTAAGGTCAAAGCTATTTTTCATGCATTTTCACAATTTGTCATTATGTCCTGTTTGCCTATAGATTTTGATTTCTATATGTAAAGTACAGACTAGGAAACTGAAATTTCCTGGACCAAAAAATACTTACTCTGAATATTACTCACTATATCCGTAGCCACTGCTAGATTGTTGCTTCAAAGTGTTGTTATAAAACTCAGATATGTATTTACAGCAACAGCTCTGTATGGGAATAGAGATAATAGAGATTGAAGAGCTGAACACAATAAGGATAAAAACAAACACATTGCCCATTTGGACACCAACCCTAGCCAGTATTTCATCTAGAACTGCTATCCAGTACTGGCCTATTGAATGCTGCTTCTGCTGAGCTTAAAATTAAGGCTGTATTTCATTGCCAGAGCTATTTTGCCATGAGGACAGACATCACCCTGCTTTCTGAGCACTGGAGGTATCCAATGGGGCCAGTTTCTCTCCTTTGCTTGTTGTTCCAAACCTCTTCCAAGCCAACTTTATACCACTAGCCCCTCTCTTGCTAGACACCCAATGAGAGGTACTCTGCCCAGCTCTAGTCTCGCAGCCTTGCCCCCAGTTATCAATAGCAGACGTGGTATCTAAAGTAACTCCAGTTTCCCACATTTGTGTTCAGCCCAATGAATCTGACACTGCACAGCTCAACAGCTGGGCAGCCTTTCAGGTGTCTGGGGCTTCACCTCAGGACTCTCCAAAGCACAAGAATGGTCTATTAAACTTGAGCATCATGCAAGGTAATTATCATCTTTACCATCACACCCACCACCTTCAATGAGGTTTAACTCCGCTGTTAAATGAAAAACATGTTTGAGCTCTGCCAACAGTTGAGGGTCTAAAATGACATCATCCCAGTGAGAAAGCCCAAACCAAAACTACACCTGCATTATTTGATGTCTGAATATATATATACTTACTTATATATGCATAGCCTTTTCTTTGTCAGGCCTTTTTACCATCTCCTACTCAGATTTAATTTCTTCCCACCCAAACATCAATTCCTACCATCTCTCTCTTTCCTGAGGTTCTCTCCAGCAATTCTGTAACATTGGTTGTTCTCAAGGAACACCCATTGTTTCAGTGAAATCTGCTACATATGACCTTCTATTTTGTTCTGTTCAACTCACCGTAGCAAGGCTGGAGCCTCAGCTCTTGGGGACCACAGTCCAGTCCTATCCTATTCAACCCCACAGTGCATTCCCTAATGTAAACCCTGAGCTTTGCCACTCTAGGCAGCTGTACTTCTCACCCAACCCTTCCCCAGCAAATATGGTCCCCCAAGCTACTCCATACTCTACTCTGCTGCTTTGGAAACAACAGTGCCAGATCTTATCTGGACACTACCCTGGAATTCTGCTCTTCCTCTCATCATTTAGACCTGGCTGAGGTAACCTACTGATAACCAGATCTGACTGCCACTCTTTCAAGTCACTGAAGACTCAAGAACTGTTCCTCAGCTGAATTTATAGCATGGCTTTCATTGCCAGTGAAACCTGAACTGACAAGCGCATCCTTCACTGTCATTCTGTAGACCATATCAATTCAAACTGAAAAGGACAACATATGAATCTTTCCAGACATATCTTGGCCTCAGGATGCATTGCCCAACAAGATGGGAAGCTTAGCCTGGTATGGTGGAGCTAAATTATATTTACCAGAGCAGAATGAGCTGGTCAAGCTTCACAGTGAACAGAAGAATACCAGAGTTTATCGCAACCCAGAAAAACAGGACCTTTGTCTCTTATGCAAAAGGACAGAGGCAAGGAAGGATGCTGGCAAGGATGGGCTTTCAGAGTATTTCCTCCTTCTAGTTCCTGTCTGGATACAAATTTCCCCAAGAGCTCCCCTCTTTCAGGCTGAACACAGCCCATTAGCTGTAGCTGTGTTAACTTCGGTGGAGAACAGGACACATCACAGCCTTATCAACAGTTTTTACAGCCTCATCAGGTGTCAGGAGAGGCTATGCACATCACCCCTTCAAGGGTGGGGAACAGGCATAGGTGCTGCTAAGTGGTATAAACAATTTACTTGTAACTACTTCTTCCCCTGCTCCTCCCTCCTCCTCTACTCCTTGGTGTAACTGCTCCTGTGCCTGCTCAATCCCAGGAATCAGTTTTCATAAAGGAGGAACAACTGCCCATCAGCGTACCCTCCATGCACCCTGAAACACCTTTTTGCACTACTTACCAGTTTATCCCCATGAACTCCTGGCAACAAGAGGACCCTGTGTTCTGTCAAGTTCACCCAAAAAGCTAAGCAGCATCAGAGTGCTATGTTCATGACTAAGTGACAGCTACATTTTGTGACATTGGATCAATTTTTTTTTTTTTGCCTCTTCTTTTATTTCTGCCTTGGTCTTACACATTTCTGTAAAAATAAATAAATTTTATTTAAAATTAAGTAAAGTAACACAGATGTCATCTGCCTTCCTCTAAGCAGAGAGAGTACATTGCTCATGACACCAAGCCAGTTAGCAGCACCCTGCCATCAGGGATCAAGTTCTGGCTAACAGCACACGTAACATTTGACATGCAACATCTCCACTGTAAGTCTGCTGTCTTGTGTGAATATTTTTGCAAATTTTATTTTTGGTGAAGAGAAAGAATCCAATCCTCTACAGCAGCATGGGTATGCAATCTCTATAGCACACAACTTATTGTCCAGGAGACTGTTCCAGATTCTGAAAAGCACAGCTGGCATGCAAGAATGATGATGTATTAAAAACACAGAAGGCACAGATCACCTGGAAAAAAAGAGTCTTTCTTTTGCACTATCACCTCTTTGACTACATCTGAGCTGCAAGACAGCCCCAGCACCATGCCACAACATTGCCTCTGCCCAGCAGAGTTCTGTGGGCAGCAGGGAGGTCACCCTGCATTGGTCCAGCCACCACCAGGTGCCATCCATCCCTCAAGCTGCACCTCCTGCACTGCTCCAGCCCCTCTGCTGGCTGTGCCTGACAGGGGAGATAACTGATTAAAGTGACAGACAGGGGTTCAATCGAGAGAGAAGCTTGTTTTAGCACAGGCCTGTCTGCTTCAGTAAATCTCTGGTTTTATCAGCTCTGTGCAACTGCCTCATTTAGACCTGATCGGTGGCAGTCCATCTCCGTGCAGCCCCTTGTCAGTGACAGCCCTCAGGTGCCTGAGCATGGCAGGCCTGATACAAGCCAAACCCTGCTGCGAACAGAGATTAACCTGAAAAATCATGCAGGGCTCGGCTCTTTTTAAGAGTATTCTAGCCAGGCACAGCAAAACTACAGACTCCATCAGACTTGGTAAACTTTGTTTAGCTTCTCCATTTCCTGCACCTTATTTACATTCACTCTAGAGGGTGAATAAAAATAACCAATGACCCAGGCAGCCCAGAGTACTGCGCAGGAACCACATGAGCCAAAAATTTTCTAAATAGTCTTTGTATAACCAAGTAGCTTGTCAGAAAACACTGGACTGGCTTTCAAAAAATTGCATAGCCATGTAGAAGATTAATTATTAATATATTTAATATTGAAATATTTTATTAAATTAATATTAATTCACCATTAAATTTTAAAGAGTTTCATATTTCATAACAAAATCAGTGAAACTACCAATAGGGACTTAACATGTGAAACCAATTATATAAGATCATTAAGCAATGCCTCAAAAAGCAATCCAAACGTTTCACAGTGATAAAGATGAATTAAATGAATTTTGTTTACAAACAGCGCTGTTTGTGCAAATCCTCAATGGAAAGAAGATTTGTTCTCATTCACAAATGTTTCATGTATGTTACTAGAACATTGTTCTTCTTCAGTTCTATAATATACACATATGGTCCTATCTTTTTTCTTTTTATTTAATGCAGTAACAAAAGAGAGTAAACCCTCTGAATTCTTTCTGTGGTTATTGGCAAAAGTTCTTGGAGAAGCTGACTTACTGGCAGCTGAAAACAAAAGCTTTGATTGTAATCAATTATCTTCTGACAAAGCAGTGGGGAGAATGTTGGAGCTTTTTTTTCAAGTGGGTCTATTCAATTTTTGCTACTATTCCAAACCTCACAGTTAACTTCTTGAGGATCCAATTTTCCTTTCCACAAGTATACCTGTATTTCTTTTATCAATGTTATTCTTAAGAAATCATCTTGATAACATCAGATTCATTTAAAGCATAAGCAATAGATTTTGTTCAGTTATTCCATTTCCTTTATATGTTCCTCTAAGGCAGTGCACTCTTGTCCCCTCTCAAGTATTCAATGTCCAACAAACTGCAGTCAGAACATCTCAGTTCACTTCAGATGTGAGCTATCAGTTTACAAAATTACAACGCAGAATATGTTTCTCTGCAGTACAGTGTATCCAGACTTACATAAATTTTTCAATAACATTAAAATCTTGTTTGTATAACGAACAACACTGGGCTAAAGTGGTGCATGGGGTTTCATAAGTAGATAAAGCCATTGTTTAGAGTCAGACAGTGCCTGTTTACAGTTCAATAAACCACTTGTCACAGTTGCTTGGTCAGAGCAGACCTGGGTGTCAATGGAAACAGTTAGCACTGAGGTAGCTAAATAAATTGGTCTCCTGGGTAAATAAATTGAACATCAATGTGAATATGCCTCATCAGTAAAGACTCTAATTTATAAAGGCTTTAAAAATACTGTTTTATGTACAATGACGTTTAAGGAAATGCCTTGACCTCTTTTATGCTCAAAAAGAAAAAAGGTTTAACAATGGCCTTTAGTCCATAAGCCTCATACATATTAGTGCAAACAATACAAAATAACACCAACACTTAAAGGAAAAGATTATTTTGAATATTTTTCTTAATAAATAAGTACAAATAATTATACCAGATTAAGGTGTGTTCACATTTCTCATGTTGGTTTTGCCATTTGGAAGTACCCAAGAGAGTCAGACAGAAGCAGCCTGAACAGCACCATGCTTCTAGCCAAGATGCAGTGCAATTCCTCTGCTCTCACCAGCACCATCAGTATGCGTCCACCAGCGAAACCTCGCACACAATGCTATGGAACTAGAACACAGCTTTTAACTTTTCATTGTGCTACTACTTTATCCTTAACTCTTCAAATGGGTTAAATTTATTTAGACTTTTGCATGTGGATAATCTCAAGACAGCCATTAGTCTCATACAAGATCATATATACTTACATGATCAGTGTTTCTTAGTATTTACTTGTGCAGAACTAAATAAATGGCTACGAATACAAATGATGCTGAAGAATTTGCAGACTAAAAGCTATTCAAAGAAAATTTCAGTCTTCATGAACATCTACATTCTTTTAAGAACAATGACATGGTAAAAAAATCTGAACATGAAATCTGTGTGTGGTGCATATATAGATATATGCACACACACCCCACAAACTGCAGCCATTCAAAATCATGAAAATCCAAATACAAAAGGTTCCTATTAATACTGCACTCATTTGCAAAAGTGGTCATTATTTCTGGTCTGTGTCTAGACAGTAGAAAAACTGATGGATTGCATTTTCTGGAACACTTCCCAAATCAAAGGGCATCAACAATGTTATTATTTCCATGGAATTAGCTTGCTTAGCCCTAAATTAAATTTCCATTTTAACACATTAATCCATGTACATCTATAAAAAGAGGGGGTGGGAGGGCAGAGAACAATAACATTAGTAAAATTATACATAATTCTGGAAAGAATTAGAGAAACACAGACTGTCTTGCTGTTTCCTTTACTGTTCATTATATATCTCCCTTTGACATTACTAAAAAGAAAGGGAAAAGTATCTATTAGGTTTCAAGTCCAAAGCAATTAATCATGTGAAAACTATTGAACTATTTTAAAAGTTACCTCTTCAAAATGCATAACATGTTTGTTCTTAAAAGATCATTATTTTATTTCAATGCTATTTATAAATGACTTATCGAACCAAAATGCCTCTTACTTTCAACTCTTAGGATGTCTTCCAGTGCTTCTGAACTCACTCTGCATTGCTAACCCAACATTCAATTTTTCTGCTCTTTCCAACAGAAACATACAGCATTCTCTCTTGTACAACTGCAATACTACTATTTACCAGCCCAGAAGCCAGATAATTTGCTCTTCTTTCTTCACAGGTAACTCTAAGATTCTTTATTTTTTCCAAAACATCAAGTTATTGAAAATTTTATTAACTCAACCCATTCTGTGATCAAATACCAAGTTCATTTCATTTGAGAACAGCTAGTTCTATTTTTCTTTCCACAGTGAATCTCAGAAACCAACTCAGGTCCAACTAATTACAAGAAGGTTTATTAGAACAGTATAGATACGGATCATTTCAACAGAAATCTATGCAGGAAGGGAAGAACTGGACATTACTGTGGAACACAAGCTACAAGGTCACTACTAGCCCCCTGTGCCTCCCTTAGCATCTCAGGTCTGTTCTCCTTCAATTTCTGTATCCTTTTTATATTCAAACATAGATATCATAGTTTCAGTTCCTCTCTCACTTTCTGTTTCTACTATGTTAGAAAATTAATTTTTCGTTGTATCTGAAGGTAGGCTTTAATGAACCCGATACATACTGCCCAAAATAACTTTGAACAACTCATCTGTATTTCTTCACAGCCTTGATCTGACAGGATCCTTTCAGGCCAACATGACTTTACCTGCTCAGAGGCATATTTCTATTGAATAGTTGCTCTTTTTTTCCATGTAAATGCCTAAAAAAAAATTTTTACAAAAAGTTCTTAGACCATTTCTCTAACTGTCATCCCAGTTTGTTATATTGAAACACAAAAGTAAAACTTCCCTGCACAGAAACTACATAAAGTTTGAAAATTCAGGGGAAAATTACAAATATTTTTTTCCAGATATAGCCATTTCCCTCTTTTCAGAATTTTGTTTACTTAAATACACACAACTGACTAGCATCACACTGTCTGTACCCACTGCAAAGGAAGCTCCTTCCAGAAGGGAGGTAAGCTACAGTTCAGGCAATTAAGGAAGGGGAACCAACACAAAGTCAAGAGTTCGGGGAATCTGTGAGCATGCAGCCTCTTCTGAAAACATGGTCTTCTATTTAAGTGCATAATCAAGACTTTGACACTCAATCTTATACACAGGTTTAGTATAATTAGTTCAGTGAGTTAATAAAAAGGCATTGTTGCCACAAGAACAAAACTAATTCAGTGCTATAAAATGCAGAGACATCCTCAGCCTAAAATTTCCAAACACCATAGCCAATAAAGATAGAAACAACAATTCAAGATAAAGAGCTCAAGTCAAAGGTCAAATACTTGGGTTTTTTTCCAAGCTGGACAATAATTCCATGCAGCTGCTCAATGTCTTTTTCAATTTTGAATTGATTTACAGTGAAGGATCTGCCATGAATCAACCTTGTTTCCAGTTTTAAGTTTTTACCTCTAAGAGATAAGTAAAATCACACCACAAAAAAACCCCACCTTTTCCCAAATGAATATCACTCTGCTGTCTTCCTTCAATCATTCCACCATTTCTGGCTTAGAAATTAAAAAAACCTCAGACTTCTGTCTTTAGTGTTCCCCAAAAGACCTACCTTTCTCATAATTGAAAACCATTTTAAACTGAAATGGCATTGTTAGCATTATTGTACAACTGAAATAGTATGCAAATTCTAACAAAAGGCAGTACCATAATGCATGAGTATGAAAGTCCTAAAACATGACACTGACCGTGTTAATCCTGGAATCTCCTCCCCCTACTGAAAGCGTGCCTTTGCAGCCTTCATGTTCCCTTAGCATAGCTTTATTTTAACACAGCAAATAAAGGGAAACTCTTTCTTCTTGATTCAAGCTGGTTTTCCTTCAGGTAGATGAACACTGAAGTAGGAAGAAATTGTCAATGTCATACACTGCTTGAATGAAATCACTATGCCTCTTATCACAGAGCAGAACCAAGAAATACATCAATAAATAAAGATATATTATTCTAGACTGTCATTTTGGTTATTAGGGTAATGTATTCCAGAAGGAAGGGAGGAAGAATAGAGTGCTCTTCCAGTAAATATGTGGCTCTGCAGGTATTAACTGAACAGAAATACTGTAGCAGAGTTCCAATTTGCAGGAGCCTGCAGCAAGGTTGCATTCACAATAAGGTCAGTAAAAAACGGCAAACACATTAGCAAGTAAGCTACTTCCGTAAGTGTATGACACTTTTTCCATCAATATTCCGTGGGAATTTAAACCACAATGATTTTATTATTTTATAAATCTGGGTTAGCATGTGTCTAATGACATGTCAGTTCATGCACAGTGTCAATATTAAATGCCAGTTTTGAATTCAACCAGGCATGTTATTAAAATGAAAACTTCTGATTGACATTTCCAAGGAACATTAGCTCTTCTGTAAGTAACTCAGACCAACTCAGACCAACTCACACCAACTAAATAGAGCAAATTGTGTCCACTTCAGGGTCCAGCACTCCTTCCACACAGGGTATGAGCAACAAATCATTTCCACGTGCACCATGGATTTAGTACAGTATGACTCTGTTGTTTTCAAAATACAGGTGCACGCCACCACAGAGGTATTGCCCACCACCACTGGAAAGGTCCAGAATCACCTTTGGCTGTGAAAGACATAGCAGGCAGTCACAGTTGTAGAGAAAAAGCTTTACCAAACTGATTTAAGTAGCACAGAAACCTTCAGCAAGATGAAGAGTAAAAGTAACCTGTAAGTTATCTGATCTTTTTACTGCTATTTTTCATCTGATTTGTCAGTTAGTGGTTAAATCTCAGCGTTACTGAATTCAGCCACATTTGTGTCACTGACATCAATGACTGGATATCTCCCTCTGCATAGACCTTTCCTGAAACTGTAGTCAATAGAAATGTTATTAACTGTAGAAAAGATGCATTATTACATCCACCATAATATGCATAATATGACAAATCATACCTCATTCAATATCCTGTAATTAAAAAGAAAAATACTTCTTTGAACAGCTGGATCATCTAATGCAGTGAGGCAGCATTCCCTTTAACAGTTCACAAGCACTGCCTGGCTAAGGGAACTGAAAACAGACCGTGCCTGTGCCAACCATAACAACAGCAAAGCTGAGAATGAGAGGTCAAAGCAAGTGGAAGTGGTTAAAGGGCCACTGAGGCATGGCTGGGCTCAACCAAGTTGCTAAAGACTAACTCTGGGCCAGCTCAAGACTTTTCAGCAAGGAAGGGAATACCTGGTTTTACTGGGGCTGCAGAATAATTGTGAGTGACACCATGGATTACAAGGGTCAGTGAGTAGTCATGTGTGAGTGCAGCTGAAGGGAGTTTAGGAAATCTTGGAAGCTATTAGTGGGAAAGGGATAACAAGTAATAGTTTTCAGGGAGAAAGGTTGGATAAGAAGTAAAAAGAGGCCAGTGCGGTTACCAAGACCATGACCAAGGCTCTTGTTCCAGGTCTTCTCTTAAACAATAAATTTAATTAAAAGATTTCTTAAATTTATTTTTATTAAATATTTTTGGCTAGCTGTCTAAAGATGTCACAATATGTCTCCAATTACTTCTCTGGGTATTTATAAATATATGAAGGCAAGATCTTCTTGCATGATCACAGATATTTGTCTTCCATACACATACCTTTCCCAAATGTAAACAGCCTGGAAATCCAGTCATTGGCTGCATGCTTCTCACATAGCTAAAAGGACATAACAAGGTATTGACATGAGCACTTGAACCAATCCATCAAAAACTCTCAAAAGAAGGCAGTGGTTACTAAAGCTAACCATATAATTTACACAACTAATACTATGAGGAGCAGAGTGCTCCATCAATTTCAACTGAAGTTTAGGACAAAAGTGAGTAGAAGAAGGTGCAAAGTAGGTGCCTGAAGTTTACAGGAAACGCAACTATTAATTAGTGGCCATGACAAGGAGAAAAACTGAATACCATCACTTAACATTCAGAGCTGAAAAGTGACACTTTTGTTGATACACCTCTGTTTCTCTACCCAGAACAAGTGGAAACAGAACTGGGAGGTGAAGATGGTGTGCACTGAAGCCCAGATGTTCTTAATCAAGGGGGAAGGTAACCAGCTGACCCCCTCAAAGTGCTTTCCACCACTAACCAACAGTACCTCTGCTTTTTACAGAGCAAGAGGAGTATTTTTCAGCCAGCTCCCCTTGCATGCAATCCCATCAGTCATGCCTGCATTTATGGAACTTGTTCCACTGAGAGCACAGCTGCCCATCTTAGGAAACAGGGCTTTTCCTCCCCATAACTTGGCTATTACCACTATGCCCGTTACCTCAGAAATGAGATACCTATTTAGAAGTTCCTACATGGACTGCCTTCCCACCTCACCTTCAGTTTATTCTGCCCATAGACCTGCATCCTGCCTCTCTGTGCACATCTGTGCAGTTGTGCACATGCTTATAACCAGGTCTGTAGCAGCAAGGATGGGGCTTCCCTGGAGCTGCACTGTGGATCACCTGTAGCAATGACTGTCTAGTCGAAGAAAAGTAACAGCAGTACAACAAAGAGTTCTGCTTTACGTTAGGAAGCTATTTTCCAATGGTTGTCACACCCAGGTTTCAGGTTTCATTGTTTGAACTTGTCCCCATTCATTACTCTTCCAGGAATTTCTAAAGCTTGATGTGAAATGTGGCCCTGTCTCGCCACAGAACAGAGCAGCACAAATTCCTTTAGCTCCTTTATAGTCCAACTGGAGATACTGCAAGAGTACGGGGATTTTTACAAGATTATTATTAGATCTTGAAAACAAATTTGCTAATAAGTCATTAAACAGATGTGCTGTTCTAGAGTGTATAGATATTTTGTTTTTGTTTTTGATGAAGAGGACTATCTTCACCAGCAAACTAATAATTATCCATTTAAAATCTAAGATGTAGATGGAAAACTTTGAGTCACTTACTGCAGTTGGAAATTACTGATGAGTACTGTTGATTACCACTGCAGTTTTTCAAAAAGCTTTAAGATTAAGAGACATTCACTGCTCTTCTTCTGTCAGGTGCCTCAAAAAGAAACCATGAGAAGACACACACAATGAAAAACAGCAGGTTATACCATATGAGACTCCTTATTAAAAACATAAAATGCCTTTCACTCTTGCTTTTATTAAGTCTACTTTTCAAGCCAAATGAAAGTTAGGTGAGCCGATTATAATACAAGTCACGTCTAACTATTTCATTATCCACGTCCTGCAGCACGATAGCCCACAGAATACCTTTTGAAAGCTCTGGAGTGACGGCAGCAGGTTGAATATAATGAACAGTGTTACAAATGGGGACATGAGACGACAGGTCTGGTGAAGAAGGAGTCTCCTGGAAACTGTATGGCTGTAATTACTGAGTGCTGGTGCTGTCTCAGTTGGCTTTGAACAAAGGTAACCGCCTTCAGCAAGTTATATTTCCTCAGCCAGCTAAAATGAAACCAGTCAGAGACACAAATATTTATGATACACAATACATAACCAAAGTCATTGTCTGCTTTTATTACCTTATTTTTGTTGTTGCTCTGAAGTCTCCCACATGAACAGCACAAGAGAATTAAACAGTAAAGCACTGAATTATTTTTAAATTAGACTTCCAAAACTAGAAATGTTGAAGTCATACTTACAGAAAGAGAAAATGCTCCTATTCTGGGTGCTTTGCTTGCATGTCACATTTGTTTCTCAATAATTCATTCAGTTTGTTGTTCAAGAATCTGTCAAGCAGAAGTCAGTGAGAGCTGAGACCCCTGCCTCCTTGCATGTGAGCACTCCTCAACAAACACCCAGCTGGAACAGTTTTGGTGATAAAGGGAGCATCGGGTGCAGGCAACATACAAGACAGCAAGACTGAGAAGAAAGCTCAGGCTAATGTATATTTTCTCACCTGTGATCTATTAAATATCAGAAACAGGCTTACTTGAACTTTTATTAGACATAGTAAAATATCATAGAGAACAGCAGACAATCATGTCATAATTAGATAAGACGAAACAAGGTGAGAAAGAACATTATCTCTGTTGCAGTTATTCTCGGTTATTATCTGCATGCCCCAACTCCTGTTTCCCCTTCTCTTACCTCTTTTCCTGGAGAATCATAAATTCTGAATATTCATTTCCCAACAGTAGTGATAATCATTAGGTTGTATAGGAGAGAAGACAACTGGAGCTATTATATCATTATTCTTCATCTTTACACCAGTTATGGTTTAATGCCTGCTGGCAACTAAGTACCACACAGCCACTCACTTGCTCACTCCCCCAGGCAAGATGGGAGAGAGAATCAGAAAAGTAAAAGTGAGAAAATTTGTGGGTTGAGATAAAAACAGTGTAATAGGGGAAGTAAAAGCCATACACACAAGCAAAGCAAAGCAAGGAATTCATTCAGCACTTCCCATGGGCAGGCAGGGACGCAGACAGTCCCAGGACAGCAGAGCTCCATCACACATAACAGGGACTTGGGAAGACAGACACCACCACAGAATCATTGATATCAAGTCAAATCTTTGACCAAATACCACTATGCCCATTAAACCATAAAGCACAGTGTAATCACTCAAATGTCCCTTCTTCCCCCAGCTTTATGTGCTGAGCATGACTCCATATGATCTGGGATATCCCTTGGTCAGGTGGGGTCAGCTGTCCTGGCTGTGTCCCCTCCCAGCTCCTTGTGCACCCCCAGTCTCCTCACTGGTGGGGTGAGGAGCAGAAGGGGCCTTGATGCTGTGTAAGCCCTGCTCAGTAATAGCTCAAACATCCCTGTGTTATCAACTCTGTTTTCAGCACAAATCCAAAACACAGCCCCAGAGCAGCTACTGTGAAGAAAATCAACTCTACCCCAGGCAAAACCAGCCTAATACCATACTCTTTCTTAGTCAATTATTTAAAGGGAAAAAAAAAACAAAACAAACAAATCAGACACAAATCAAAACCAAAACAGGTTCACAGGGTAGAATGAAAAGTACTACAAGCTCAGAAAAAAAAAATCTTTATAATGAGCAATGAAAAAGAAGGGAAGTTAACTAGTGAAGAGATAAATAAAAAATGATACAATATAACAGAAAATATAAGGAATGGAATGAAAGAGGTCAACCAGGTGCACTTGCACAGCTTTTTCATCAATGTTTCCAAAGATT
Organism: Climacteris rufus; assembly: GCA_013398175.1. NCBI lineage: Eukaryota > Metazoa > Chordata > Aves > Passeriformes > Climacteridae > Climacteris > Climacteris rufus. The sequence continues at coordinate 233,964 of VZRZ01005138.1, read as the reverse complement.
TTGTATCTCACATTGTTCTCAATGATACAAGAAGGCAACATATTTTAAAGTGGACAAAGTGACATATAGACTGAGCCTGCAGAAGTTACTGCAATGGTATTTGAGTGATATTCTGAAAATTCAGAATTTAATTTCATTTGTGGATGACCAGTTGTGGTTTACCTTTCACTGTGGAGGAGCAGAGTCACCTACAGGACAGTTCTGGGTTACCCATCCGCCAGTTATGGCTCTGTTGTTGTCACTGTACAAACACATTGGGAGTGGACATGAAAATTGTCCTGCAGAGGTGAACCAGCAAATAATGAAACATCAAGTTTTCTACATATAGACACTGTGAAAGCAAAATTTACCACTATCATCACAACAGGAAAGCTCGAAGAAATGCACTAAAGGTTCACAACAACGTAAAAACAGAGCAGGGCCCACATTCTCCATCACATTTTCACTGTCCCGCAAATTCCCCATTCTCATTAAAGCTTTACAAATGAGAAATCCATTTGATTAAGGGATTTTCTATTCCTTATTACTCTGTTCTTCCCAAACACATGTAACCAAAGCTATAAGGCAAGCATCAAACCTGGGGAGAGTCTAGGAATAGAGATAGGACAAGAGGACATAGTTTTTAGCTGCACCAGGGGAGGCTTATGTTGGACATTAGGAAGAAATTCTTGACAGAAAGGGTCATTAGACATTGGATGACAGACATTGAAATGGCCCAGAGAGGTGGTGGAGTCCCCAGAAGTGTTTAGGGAAAGACAGGACATGGCACTGATGGTCTGGTTGACAGGGTGATGTTGGGCCATAGGTTGGACTTGATGATCTCAGAGGTCTTTTCCAACCTAATTGATTCTCTTATTCTGTGACTATATGGGGGGTCAAAGCGACAGAATTGCTGAGTCTTATCCAAAAAGAGTGGCTGCTGTGGAATTCTGCTTGGGAGACCCCAAATGAGTAGAAGTGGCTACTAAGCCCCAAGTATATCTGACATAAGGAAACAGGGGCCAAACGGGGCAGTTGAGTGTTTCAAATGGAAAGCAGGAGGAGATGCAAATGCCAAAGAGGTCACATACCAGACACATAAGTAAGGATAAACTTCACAGGAACAAGAGCGTTACATAACCATGGAATATTGTGACACTGACCCTAGACTACACCAGGTAAGTGTTGGTGGATCACACTGTGTGTAGCTGCTGAATAGTGAGCAGCCATTGTATGCAGCCTTGCACACAAGAAAGTCTCCTGTGCAGCTAATTTATCCTTTCCCAAGGAGCACCCACACTTTTACCCTGCCTACCACCCTACCAAAGCACTGCAGGACAAAAAGTATAAAACCCTAATACTGGGCAAAGAAAACAGTGACTGTTATAAAACTTCACACAAATAAATAAAAGCAGAGAAAAGCAAGTCTAACTGTCAGTACATATTCTCTACTTCTTCCCCAGAGGCTCACATCTTACCACTGCTATAACCACTATGCCCCAAAGACCTCTGTGCTGCAACTACAATTGTGGCTTTTTTAACAGATTCCTGCCCTTCATCACACCTATTTCCACATTACATCCTCCCACTGCTACTCTAAACACCTTCTATCCCAGTATTGAGAACGGGCCATTTCACAAGGAGGGCAAAATAAAGCAGCCATGCTTAGCCTGGAGCACACAAATGTACTATACTATAAACTGTGTTCACACTGTTGGTGCTACTCAGAGGTGTTTGGTGCTGCCAGCAGCCTAAGAGGCTGAAAACCAAGCCTGACTGAAACCTGAAATTTCGGTTTCCTTTTCCTCCTGCACAAGCTGTTAGTATCCTGCAGGTCACAAAAAGTAAATACACCAGAAATGCCAACCCATTAATTTTCTAGGTTTGAGCTCTCGAATGCTCCATCTCAGCTCGTTGGCATAGACCATCAGGAACCCACAAGACATGTTTCAATATTTGTCATGGAAAGCTGCACAGGAATGGAGACCTGTGGATCTGCCACCTAGGCCAGGCACCCTTTCAGCAGAGCCACCTTGATGCGAGCTCCATTGCTTGGTCAGATATGATTTACCCCAAACTTCAGTGTTCTGGGGAAGCAGAATGGGTAAAGACTGCATGGATCATCAGGTCTGCTCTCCCATCATCAGACAGCCATACCATAGACACCTTTTCCTGAAACCAATCAAACCACATCTTAAAACTACTTGAGTAGGTAGATTAAGGCCAGATAAGATACTATTAGACTGACATTATTGCATCTAAAATTGAGAAATGCTTTTAAACTATGCTACTAACAAGAAAACTGAATTTGCTTCTGAAAAAACAAAAAACCCACCACCAAAAACCCTTTTTCTTCTGAAGCTGTTGAGCCCAGCTACAGATAAGCAGTAAGGTGCAGCACAGCTTCACCTGAACAGAGAAACAACAGCTGATTTCAATCCCTGACTCCTAGATAAAATATTCAAACAAACGAAGTGACAAAGAAGATTGAGAATCTTTTGCCATCTGATAACAGTGTGTCGTGCATGATTACTGAGGGCATTATTAACACATACACGCATACACCCAGTGATGACAATTTTACGGTTTTCTATGTACAATATGCGTGTTTAAATTTTTTTTATAAAAGAGTCATTAGAAGCATTTTCCATGGATTTTTGTTGATGATAATATTTTATATGACTGTCTAATATGGAGGGTGAAGGAGTTTTGCCAAATTGGTTCCTAATTGTACCTAATCAAATACCACAAAACTATCAGGACAATGACATCTGCTGCCAGGTGATTTTCATTACACAAACCATTTTAAGGTCAGACTTACAGAAATTTTGACTGAAAGCAAGGATTCAGATCCTAGTTTGAAGCTTCTGGATTTGTCCTAAAAGTAAGGAGGCACTGCAAGGACTATACAAATAAGGAAATCAGCCTGAAACATGTACATCAGTAAAGCCAAAAGCGTTCTCAGTTGTGTTCATAGCAAATCAAGAACAGCGTTCAAAGGCTTTGCCTAAACAGGTTAAACAATTCCTGCACTGATAGATAACCACTGGCTGACATTTAAGAGACCTGGATGGCCAAGAGTGATTATTCTTAAAATCATGTCTCAAAAATCATTTAGATAAATGTTTATATCTCCATATTTCTGATCAAAAACTTAGGATGCAATCAGGAATACATGGCAAAGTAGATTTGCCCTACAAAAACTTGCACTAGGAAGCAGCTGCAATCATTTTGAGCAGAGATTTTGAAAGGGGAAAAACAAGAAGCAATATAGGCAGTAATTGCTAATGTTGGCCATTCAGATAGTATTATCTTTTATCTGCAGACTGCCTGTAACACTCTCAGTAATGACTTGGTAGGCAAGGCAATAAGCGGTATCTTTTCCAACATGGGTCTTAGTTAAAGACTATCCCTTCATATATGCTACATCAGTTATATTGTTCATACTTCTGCTGATATCAACTATCTTATGCTGCCAAATGTGCTAAAGATTTCAGCATCTGTTACATATCTGTTCCCTATTTAGGGTAAACAGTATGTATTTATCAAGAACCCATCTCTGTTGATTAACCTGTTTCTCCCTTACTTCCCCATTCACAATTCTCTTCCATAAAACTTCTGCCTGGGCTAAATCTCTGCCTGCACACACACCATATGGCACAGTGATATAAATGAGATGAGACTAAGTTAATTGATTGTATTAGACCCCATGAAACAGATTTTAAGTTCAACGATGAGCATTTTTTCACCTATGCAGAATACAAACGTGTCACTGGAGTCATGGAGCTACAGGCTCTTGCATAGACAAGTTATTTGTGCACAGAAAAGAGGAATTCTTCCTTTCATAAACTGGAGATGGAAGAGAACAGCAGCCTTTATTTGCTTTATAAAAATGTATTTTTCTCCCTGAAGTGGACATACCTAAGAAAAGACACAACCATATCTAGAGCTCAAAAGATACAAAAAGGCCTTTCCCAAGCAAAGCACTTAAAATCCTGGGAGTCCAGCAATAACATTGCAATAGCTTTGCTTGCAGAGATATTAGAGTCAGGCTGAGAGACTGCGAACAACTGCTTCTCTGCCTTTCCTGCTGGTTTGTTGAATTATTTCATCCTGAGATATAGGAATACCCACAAGCACCACAAACATCTCTCATATAGTTTTAGTACCTGTTAAGTCTAGCCCCTGCCAAAATTTTTTCCATCACCTGTGATGAAATCCAAGGAAAAGGAAACCTACCACTTTTAATACAGCTTCCAAATCACAGGTGACAAGGTATTTCAGAAGAGATGATTTTATATCTATTCAAATAAAAGAGCAAATACAAAGTACTTTTCTAGACAAAGAGGAAAAAAAATAACAAGAACCTTAATATGCAGTAAAAACATAAGAAATACAGCGCTGCTCTTGAGCATGGACATAAATCAGATGCTGGTATGCTCCCTGCTGCTTATGTGTGGTGTTGCTCTTCACTACTGTAATTTATACTTGGAAAAAATTCTTACAAAAAAACCTAGGGTGTAACTGATTTCAATGCAAACTCAGAAATTTGAATCATGCTAATCACAAACAAAATATTTTCCACTGAGGTCACTAAGCAAATGGGAATTCTCAAAGAGCATGACCAAATTCACTGTATGGGAAAAGATCAATTTCAATGATTCGTTAACTTCTAGTAATTCATAGAGTAGGCACAAGAGTTTTCAGTTTTTGTTTATAGAATAGAAAGTATATTAGTATATTATAATCACATTCGTGATTTTTTAATGAAACTCCACATGACCTGTCACTATGTCTTTCTGTATTATTTTAATTCTCAAAATGTAAACGTTTCCAGATGGAAACGTCTTCACTTTGCAAATATTTCTAGAGCCCTTTGTACTAAACCCTGCAAAGTAGTTAATCTTCAATATTGTTTCCCTTCCCCTCCCTTTCCACTGTAAGAGGAACCACAAGAGACACAGGTTGCAACTCCAAAGCAAGAGTTGGCTCTGCACCAGTGAGTCCCTGCCCCTGGTGAGTACAAGGTAATCACAGCCCCAAGGGCTCACCACAGCCCCTGGAAGAGTCAGGGGAGTCACAGGACACAGTCCAAGAGTCAAGTCTTCCCAGGTACAGTCCTCCCTAGACCGATTGGGGCATCTGTCCTCTTTAAAAGGCAAACAAACTTTACTACAGCCTTTTCTGTCTGAAGTGGGTCATTACAGAGCAGGGAGCATCCTTGGATGCTACAGTGAAAAGTGGTTTGCTGTTGGGTCAGTTTTTTTCTCAGCAAGAAGGGTTAAGACTCTGTCACCCAGAAAACCAGAACAAGTAACATAAGACTGCTGGCCAAAGGAGGAGGGGGAAAATTCAAAACAAAAAAATAAATGTAGTTTTCCATGTCAAATCACTATGAAGAGAAAGATTTTGGGGTAAAGTGCTGCCTGAACATGCAAGCTTAGGAGTGCAAGGCAAGAGAGTGTCTCCTTAGGAGGTGCAGAGAAGGGCTGTATACATGCTGCAGGTAAACAGAGCATCACATCAAAGGCACACCTGACTCCACCAGCCATTCTCCTGCCTAATGGGAATAACCTGGAGGACCCCAAATACTGCCTAACAGCTTGGATCAAAGAGGACAAAGAAATATTTGCTATACTCCTGCTGAATTGGAGTTTGCACTACAACAAAGATAAAAGAGTATTTGTTTGTCCTCATTATATGAAGCTTTTTCAACAAAATAATTAACTGTAGCATAACAGAAAGCTTCACTGGATAAGAATTTTTAAAGCATGTGTTGAAATTCAGCTACTGAAAATGAATTTGGAAGGCCATGTAGGAATATGGAAAAAAATAAAAGATGTGAGGCTTTTTATAGAACTTTATTTTTTTAATGTTTTCTACCCTCTTAAAAGCATAACCATCAAAGCAAATAAAAGTTTAATAAGTAAAAAAACATTTTAAATGAAAAACCATGATTAACTTATTAAGATCCATTAAGTGTATAATTACAAGGATTCTATTACATTAAGATACCAATTTCTTTAAAGCCAGAAATAATACCTGCTGAAACTTTAATTATTTAAATGAGAAGAGAAAAAGGCATGTTATCTTCTCTGACAAAGATTAAAATCAATTTAATTGCTTCTCTGCTGCATTGACACGATTCTTGCTGTGAGTCAAGCAACCAAAAAGGGAAATTAATACTGCAGCTGTTAATCAAGTGATATTTGTGTGCTCCATCTTATTATAGCAGGAGCAAGAATAACTACTACTTTGGAGAGTTTGTCCACACTACATTTCATAGACTTTTTTGACTGGAAGAGCATCTTTACTTAATTTGAGTTGCAGGCATCTCCAGGTGACATGCAGCTTGAGAAAACTGTACGTTACCTTGTTTGATCCCCTCGTAAAAATTGTTCTTCCAAGAGTAAGATTTATTTCAAATTAAATTCACCCTCAGGTATCTGACTCGCTAGTATGAAATTAACAAGTCACAATGAAAGGGATAGAAATACAGCTGGAGGAGAAGGTTGCCTGGGAATCATATTTTCAAGGAAGAACACAGGTCAAAAAAATCAACAATTTCAGTAAAATTAGAACATGCATTTGAAAACATGTAACAGCTGAGCACACAGCACAACCCATGGCTTCTATCTGCTGATTTAAAAATGTTTATCCTTGCAGTGCCTTTGTTAAATCTCTGCACCAAGTGAATAGTCAGCAACATCCACAGTCGACAAATTAATGTATCTGATTGTAGGAAAAATGGTATTGTGAGGTATTTATAAGTTCTGAAACACAAACCCGTGTGGTGCCTCATCATCTCTTATCAGCCCTTGTTAACTTTACAGATGATGAGAAGCACCAGAATAACTGAGGTTGTCAAAACTAATAGATCTCAGAGGCTCAGCACCAGCACAGTTCACTTCCATCTACAGCCCATTTTTGTGAAATTTTAACTCCTTCACATCTCTTCATTGAGCAAGAATCAATTCCATTACCTGGGCTGTTATTTACTGTTGACAGCACCAGGCACTACCCTAAACATTTCAGGATGAGCAGGCAGCACTTTTTGGAAAGAATTTGGGTTAAGTGGCAGACAAATACCAAGTAGTTCAATTTAAATGAAGCCTAAGGTACTGTCTGGTTCTTACTGGAAATTCTAGGATCGGGGAACAGCAAAATAAAGGTAACTTTTTTTGAGAAGGACTTTTCTGGGACAGTATGTGTATATTTACTAATAGAGTAGAATCATTTGTAACACTTTCTCCACTTAATGCACTAGCAAGCATTAAATAACTAGGTACAGAGTTAAATGTGTGTTTTCAAACTGCAAAACTCGTCTGAGTTGGGTTTATTGGAAAGAGTCAGTGAACACAAGGAGGCAAATCTCTTTTCCTTCTAAATGATTTGGGCAGTTTCAGTTTTATGTAGTGCTTTAAGCTGGGTATCTGGTCACTTCACAGCCCCTTCTGCGGCTGCTATCAGACCACCAGCACATCTTCAGTTTGGCCAAAAGTGGCTGTGATGGCTCCCAAAGGCTGGTTTATAAGAAAGAAAAGCTTCAGTAGGTTTTGATACCAGACTGCAGAAACCAGCCAGGGTGTGGGTTGTGACAGACTCATGAAGCTCAGATGTTCTTTAAACTGAAAGCCAAGGAGCCCTATTTAGAGGGGATTTTGGCTCCATTTTAAATTCTTGTGCATAAGCATTCAAAAGCAGTCCTAGTCCTGAGCCTATTTTCTGGTTCACTGGG
>VZRZ01005138.1:215708-226231 GCA_013398175.1 Climacteris rufus | reverse complement strand
AAAAAAAAAAAAAAAAACACGCCCCAGCTGTAAGACACTCCAGTTCACCAGCCATCAGTATTGACTCATTTTTATTTTTTTCAGCAAGTGACAGGACTTCCTCCATCATCCTGGGGAAACCTTGGGAAAACTCCCCCAGCAAGACCCAAAGACAGCAAATTTCACCAAGTAAATACAATAGGTTTGCTTCACCTGTGCATGTCCTGCCACCCCTAAGGACCCACTCTGGAAAGAGACTGGAAACATTCCAGACAGAATGTTTCTGGACACAAGGCAAGGGAGGAAGGAAAACATAAGACAAGATACTAAGGATGCCCACAAGCACAGAGACATTTAATGGCAAGTTTTACTTTCTCATAGTCAGTCCACAGAAACCTGAATTTGTAAGTCTCCTGGAGGCTTTGCAAGCTCACCAAGCAGCTGCAGGAAGTGGAGGAGCAGCAGAGCAAGGTGCAAGGCACCTGCACACTGGGCACTGATGGCTGCAGGAAATGCCGCAATCCAGACAAGGCTGGCATGCTGTGGAGCAGCAAAGCAGGACCTTGGACAAGAGGCCAAGAAATTCAAGTCGCTATTCAGCAGGGGAACAGAGCCAAGGAATCCAACAGCAGCAGTAAAGACTTTCCTGCCTGCATTAGATCAGACTCAAGGGGGGGAGTTAGTGACACCAATAAGGACAGAACATGAGCAAGAGTCTCCGTAACCATGCAGAGGAAAATAAATCTGTCATGGAGATGAGACAGCAATGGCCTCAAGCTCTCACTGTGCCTGGCAGGCACAGGCAGTTTCTGCACGTGCTCACACACACACCCACAGGCTCCAATGGGAGCCTCAGCTGAACATGACACTACCAGGAGCTCAGAACAAGCCACAACATCAGAGTAAAACTTTTCACTCGTCTGACACAGCAAACAAATATATCCAATAACCATCATGTCCTCTGGGGTGTGTAGCAGAACAAAAAAAGGAAAGAGGTTTAGAGAAGGAGATTGATAGAATGAGTCCAATCTTATTTTCCACAAAGTGCGACACAGCAAGCTTCACTTGCTCTGATGCCTGTCAGAGGGTCTTTGTCACCAAGAGACAGTCTGTCCATTTTCTAGGTGAAAGTGGGATTGACTTTAGCGGTTGCTTCTCTGAAGAGTCCTAAATGTAATCCTGTGTATCTAGGAATAAACAGAAGTGCTCCATCTTGTTCGACAAGGATAACATTATGTCGCCTCTCTTCTTTCACTCACATCCTGTCCGTCCTACCTCTAGCTGTAGGATGCCGCAGGAATAAAAGAGTTCTTGGCACATGCTGTGAAAGCCATGTGTTTGGCAGCAGCTTTTTACAATCAACATGGTTACACCCCAGTCAGTCAGGCTACCATTACCATTTATATTGGTCTGTATGTGGCCAACCACCTCACTAGATTGAGCAATTGACTAGAAATACAAAAAAATAAAAATAATTTTAAAACCCTAAGAAAACAGCTGAGAGCCACAAAACTTTAGGTAACTCAATAATATCCTCTGTCATAAAACATTAAAGGAAAGTGCCCAGAATTGTTGGGTGCACACAAACCAGCACTTTCCCCATTTACCTTTGGAAGTGCTGCATTGCCAGAAGCTGTGTACCACTCTTCCCATGGCACCAGGGCACAGCTCTGCAGAAGCAGCAGAGGGATGCAAGACAGGAGGATCCTTACAGGGCAGAGAAATCTGGTGGGAGGGTGAGAACTGTGTAAAAGTGGCCTGGGCCTAGGGTACCCAGCTGAAGCTGTCACAATCTGGACAATAACATCTAAGCATCTTGGGGCACCTCCAGCTTGCACAAAATGGGCTTGAAACCATGATCCAGTTCACAGAACCACCTCCCCAAAAAGCTACCCCTTGGACCACAGAGAGTGCTGCATTTGGAGTACCCTCACCAGCTGTAACACCAGCACACAGTCAAGAGACAAAACAGAGGCAGGATTCAATGATGCTGTGGCCCAGCCAACGTGGCCCATAAGTCACAAACCCCTTGGAATACTTAGTGCTTCACTCTGCTTAGGTCGAGCACACATCCAAATATATTTAAAGAGTCTGGAGACTTAAAGAGAGATGAGAAAAATATGTCTATCATTTCAAGAGCTGGCAGTACTCCTCTTTTGGGGAAATCTGCCAAGCAAACCCAGGTTTTGTTATTGTCACAATAGAAAAGAAAGCACAAAGTAAATTCAGGCCTTTCTTCTGGACATAAAAATGTTTTCAACACGTATTCTATACATTATTGCAAAGGCTCTTCCAAAAGCCATCTTGCTTTTTCCAAGTACTTCACTTACACAAATAGCAGATGAACACAGTTAGTGGTTATTGGATATCAACCTTAAGCCCTCCCACTCCTCTCAACAACACCACTTCCAATTAGATTTTTGTACTCCTTTCATCTCTTCGCAGAGATGAAATTAATCTCTGACCACTTGGCATGATGCCAAGCTGAATATTTGCAACAATTTCAATGTACCACTGCCTAAATCCTACTCCTGCTAGAAGTTGTGGTTTTTTGCAGTAAAGGCAGTGAGGTGTTAAAAGGGAAGTAAAACCTGATTTGATTTTTCTTATGAGCATAATTTCACTGAAGAAAAGTGGGTCAGAATCAAAGTAGATTTTTAGATTATTAGATAATAATAATCATTATTCTATAGTATTAGACTATATTTTAAATATAAAATATAAAAAGATAGCATGCATATTATTAGATAATTATTACTATTAAATTATTAGAGAGCACATCAATCTCACGGTATGGAGAGAGTGTGATCTGTGATGGCAAATGTGTGAGAAAACTCCTGCTCTGGTGTGCTGAGAATGGAGTCACATTTCTCTATAAGTCTACATAGAACACCAAGGATCCATGTAAAACAGTTGTTTTTTCTGGACACTATCAGCCTGAACAAAAACAGAGATAAAGTGTGTTTCATAACCAATATTTTGGCCTCAACATCCTATTTCTCAGCCAACAGCATTTCATAAAATTAGAAACAGTAAAAACAGATTTCTGGTCCCTCACAACCTGCCAGGGAGCTAAAGGACAGCAGAAGCTTATCAGGTTTCTAGCATCTGAAGTTTGCTTCAGTCACGCGTTCATCTTCCTTTCCTCATGACTTCTTTCAACACCGATAATTTACAAAAGGCTAGCAGAAACAGGAAGGAGGGAGGGAGCAAAAGATGTCCTCACATCTTTCAACATCAATAGTTTTTATATTCTGACAGCATGGAAACGTAACTAATAACTTAGCATACATCATTCTTGATGAACAGTCATCATCAGGGACACAAGAAAAACACAGAGGGGATGGTATGAAGATTAGTGGTGCAATTTAGGAATTTGGACCTGGGAAGCCACACACTCTTTAGATGCCTGACAAGATTCTGCACTAATGGTTCTACAAGGATGCTTCCAATGATTAATTCATCCTTTATTGCTGTATCACTACATCTGCAGCAAGTTAACTTCTCTGCCTCAATTTTAACTTCTGCCAATTACAGATTATAGTTAACTACAAATGATGGGCTAGAGATTAGCTAATATTTTAAAGGGACCTAAGGCTTGAAAACACACAGAATTGCTACCAACTAGTGAGGGGGAAAAAAAAAAACCAAAACATTTTTTATGATACCCATGAATGTGTAATTCAATAGCATATGAAAAGGATGCACCCTGGTTTGTATATGAAACATTCTGAATAAAAGGAAAGAAAAAAACTGAAGCCTTTAAAGATAAATAGCAACTGTGAAATTAAGTTTAGTTTGCTCAGAGCCCTATAAATGCTACGGATTTATGAAAAGAACAACAACAATATTATTCTGACCCCTCACCACCCTTAGATATGGCTCCACAAACAGGTTCCACCTGGGAGGTTAAGTGTGAATTTACAGCACATTTACTACTGTGCAGTAGCTACCCCCACGTATGCTTTTATTGTCCAGTAAATACAAGGCAATTTATAACACATTCATGGTTCAGTTCATGTAAATTCAACTATATCTTAATCTCAGAATTATTAAAAACACATGTATCTGAGGTAATAACAACAGCAGATCCTGCATGACACCAGCAAACAAAACCTGAAATGAAATTCAATTCAGCATAACATAAGCCAATGCAAGATGATGTGAAAATGGCCTTACTGCAAATCTATGTGCTGAACAGGCATTTCAATCTTATTATACCCAATTGTATTGCACTATTTGGGCACATTTCTAGATAGCATAAAGAAACATTATGCCTAGTACTGCTAATTCCCCAAATGTAGCAGATGGCTTCACCGTAGTGAAAATGTGTGTTTCAAAATCATACCCTGTGTAGGGAAGGTAATGATGGAAACCGTGGCAGCACATTTCAAAGATACAGAGCTCAGACGTTTTAAGAAAAAAAAAAAAGCCAAATGCTACACAGGCAGAGAATATCACAATTTACTGAAATTTCTGCAACAAGTAGAGGACCAGAAGTGAGATGCTGATTCTTTCTTTACCTTTATCATGTAGAAGAGAGCAGCTGCACAGAGCACAGCTAAGACATGGGGTTACAAACAAGTAAGTTATTTTACGTGCCCAGGGTATCAGAAAAGTAGAACTACCAGCTCCAGTCCTAAAGGAAAGCTGCCTGTAAGCATGACAAGCAGCAATGCCACATCCATAATCTAGTGAAGGCAACAAATACCTTTCTGAACACCTCAGGCAGCAGAACCATATCAAGTTCTGGCTCCACCGGATCCCAAAGCAGAAACACTTTGTTGGAAGAGACACAGCAAACCTATTTCTAAGAAATTTCTCTATAGGGAAAGAATTTATCAGCTATTTCTGTTACAAAATAAAGAAGGCAAAAATATGTACTCAAAGAAAATTAGTCCATTTCTGTCACTAAGTCCCTGCATGAATGAGATTGCTTTACTTGATGCAGACTTGCATTTTGGCTCATGAGCACCCTTGTGAGTTTTTCCCACCCTCCCCTGAACGCAGCCCTTCCTTGGGACCTGCCAGCAATCAGCAGAGACAGCTGCCTTTTACTGATCATGACTTGAAAAGCAAAGAAAGATGTTTTAGTGCCCCTTTATCCTATAAACCTTTGCCAAATGAGCTTGGCAAACTTCTCACCAGGTCCTGTGAATTTATGTTCTTTGAGACCAGCGAGAATGAGGACAACCTGGTCCAGCATCTTATGTTTGATATCCAAAGTTCAAAAGGAATTAAATGAGCATGAGGTTTGGGGGTGGGAGGGCAGGGAGCAGTGGGCCATGGCTTTTCCCCCAGGTACCTTCAAAGAGACTGGTAAAAGACTGCACTGTTTATTCCACCCCTGACTCCTGGCCCAGAGGAAGCCCTCTCATACAGAATTATCCTGTACCATCCTGGCAGGGAGCAGGTCTGTATGGAGACCTGGTCTGGTTTCCAAAGTGTGGCTGAGCTGAAGGAGGAGCCAGGACTGCTACATGAAATCAGAGGCAGGTTACAGGTACCCAGTGCTGCTCGTGAACTCTGTGTGCAGCACTCAGTGCCAGCTGTCCTACAAAGCCAGCAACACTTCAAACAGGGGTTTTATTACTTGTAGAAGCTTAATAAATTTTTGCTGTGATTAGATCCACATGGGATCTGTTTGAAACTCTGTATTTCTGGCAAGACCCACCAGGATCAGCTCCCTCCTCTGTCAAAAGTAGCACATCCCATATCAGCTCTTTCCATTTCCTACATCCCAGGGTAGCATTTTGTGTCTTCCTCAGACCAGAAGCCATATTGAAGGCATAACAAAGCTTTTCAAGAAAAAGGTTTTTCATGGAAAATTCCACATTCCCTAAAAAAGTTTCAACAAATTGTCACTTTGACATTTGTTTTGTTGAAAAATTTCTGATATAACATTTCATGTGCTGCACAAAAATACACACTTACAGAAAGCTAGATAATATAAATTTGGAAGCCTGTTAATTACAGCTAAACATATGAAACATATGTCTGTTACTGATGTATATTAAAAATACAGTTAAATATAGCAACTTGTCTCCCATCACTACAGCTATGGAATAGCTCATGCAAAACGACGTGAGAGGGCAGCATCTCGAGGCAGCACATCAGTATTTACTCTGGTCACTTTACTGATGTCCTATGTCAGTCATACGTGGGAAAGGACAAAAACAAAAACCACACACACACACACCTGATCTAGTTTCCAGCAAAACAAAAATGACTTCACTGAAAAATGACAGCAGAATAAAGACTCTAAAGCCACAGACATTATAGTCATAATTGCTCACTAACCTGAGACTCTCATTGTTATCCTCCAAGGTGGAGTTCACCCTTTGCACATCAAAAGCTTAGCTAAAAGGTAGAAGCAATCAATAACCCTTCCAAAAAAGGGACCACTTTCTGCATGTGTCAAGTTTCCTAAATCATTTGTACACTACACAAGGATTTTCTCCTCCCTGTGCCCAGAGGCTGAGTCCTCATTACATTAAAAGGAATTAAGGAAATCTGAAAGTGTTCATAACATGAGGGGGGCTGTTTCTATCCAAACAATTACTTTCCTGTATTTATGGAACAGATACACATATAAGGAAGCCAAATGATATAAAGTGAACATAACACTTCTAACTAGTAGCTAATGAATTTCTTCGATGATACTAAAGACAAAAGTTGAAAATAGCAGTAGAAAACTATTTGTTGCTATATAAAGAATTACAACTTAATATTGAAAAAGAAAACCTCATTGAAGTTTTATCACATTTTGTCCTTGCTGAATAGTCTTGGCTTCAGCAGCTGCTACATGAAATGTAACTGTCACTACAGTGAATAAATAAGTAAGCAGTGCTATAACACAGCTGCCCCCAGTAACAGCATTAGTATAAACCCTTTAGTGGCAACCACAGACCAAACCAGAAATGCACTCTGACTTTATAAAGATGTCCTTTCATGTCACTGAACATCCTAGTCCATAGACTATAAAGCTCATGTACCAGAGCTTATCACTGATTTTTTTCCTTCTTCTTCAGAGGATTCAGAAAAGAGAGGTACCTGGTTCACTGATTATTTTGGCTTCCTCACTGTAGGACATTTCTAACAAAAAAGATGGCATGGAAACTCCAAGAGCAACAGACCTGCACAGACAGACAACAGTGTAATAAACAGATACATGGCAGCATGAAAAGAACACCAGTTGCTGACAAACTATTTTTATTAGTTTTAAGTCTGAAGAGTTAATACTTCTTTTAATTTTTTTTCATTCTCCTGTAGAATCTCAGTTATACACAATCACAAGTCTTCAAACCAAGTGATTTCCTTAGTAGACAAGCTCTTTTCATAGAAATAAAAGATGATTCTTTTATAAGGTCACCCTTGGAAACCTTGCCCAGGTAGAGATGAAAACATTTATCAGGGTCTGCTCTGTATTCTAGAGAAAAATGTTATTTGAAAGGGGGAGAAGGGAAAAGAAAAAAGAAAATCAGACATGCCAAAGCCAAGTGGGAAGTCTTGCTATCTGCCCATTCAGCAGTTCAGTAAACAAATCGATATAGTCATAGGCAAGCTTGGCCATAAGCTCCCTGCAGGAATTACAGCTCATGCATGCACAAGCCCCAAACAGTTTTGTTCAAAAAGTTTAATCATATGGCAGAAAAATAGCACCCATTCACTATATATGCTACTATAACATCACATTTCTGAAAAGGTGAAGGAACCACATAGCACTGGCAAAGTGACAAATAGTTTTATATGTTCAATTCAGCAGTTATTCAGGATATTCTCACAAAGAGAAAAAAAAAAACCTAGGGCAGTTATGAAAGAAGGTGCGCAAATGTGCAGAAGTTTAAGCATTAAAGATAGAAGCAGGACTAATACACCAAATACTAAATTCAAATGAAACATTAGGATTTCCTCCTTCTCCTGTTGCAAGAATGTTGACCAAAAGATCTAGAATATCAGTGTTTTCCAAAAGTAATCATTTCATTATGTTGAGGGTTTTTTCATTTCATTTTTTGACATCAATGGTTACAGTTCCTCCCTCTCAAGGCTAGAATTATAATTCTGTGTAAGAGTGTGCTAAGTACATCTAGCACATCTTTTAAAGTACTTGGTTTACTTGTAAGGTCATACCACTCCTGTTTCAGCATTTCCTCTGTCTTACCTTGTAGTCTAGAAGGATTATGAGAAACCTAAAGAGGCACAGTTAGCTACCTCAAGACCATTAGAATGACCATTAGCTGATCCAAAAGGAATTTTTTTCTCTGCAGTCCCATTTCAATTTCACCTATCTTCAGGGAGCCTTATTCCTTTTTTTAAAGGAAAATAGATCAAACTAAGCAAGCCAGTAAATTGTTTATACACCACAGCTATTAACCAACAAGTTGGTCAAAACTCCCTGAGATTTCAGGAGCCAGCTCTCTCAGAGGATGATCTGACACACACAGTGGTGCTCAGGTAGCTTTATGAAAGAATAAAGAAAAACACACACATTTCCCAAAAAGCCCACAGCTGAGGTCATGAAGCAGTAGAGAAGAAATAAAGGCAGGGTATGTGTTGGGTTACATGGAAGGTGTAACCAAAGGGGTGTATTCTATCATCTCCATCACCTCTCAATGAATTGTTAATGATGGGTCATTCACAACAGCTGGCCACTGCAGCCCCCACCCTCCAGACTGCAATGGGCATTAGCTAAGGAAGAAAGAGAGGCAGCCCTGCAAGGCAGAGTGATGCCTCTGTCTTCACATCAATGACTGAGCCCTGATAACACCCTCTGAGAAGCAGCAGCTACTCTGTGGAGGGTCATCTTCGCTAAGGGGCCATCAAGGCCTCCTGGAACGATTCATAAATAGCATCATCCCATTGTGATATGCCTGGCCCCGAAGGGAGGAACTGAACATCCTACCTGTATAAAAGACTTGAAACACACTAAGAGACACCACTTCCACTGGATTTCCAGAGGAGAGGAACTCCACAACCACCACTGGACCTCCAGAGACAGACCAGGCTTTTCCTCAGGATCACCACTTCAACCCAGACCACATCCTTCACTCCAATAGGACTACAGCCAGTATTTAACGGGACTGCTATCAGCACCTGACCAACAAGGTGTCAGGTTGTATTCTGACTTTGTCTGACTTTGTCTAGGTTGGTATTTTCTGTATTACTGCCTTTATTTTAGTTTCTCCTATTAAATTGTAGTTCTGACTTAGAATCTCTCACAATATATTTGTGTGGGGTTAATTCCTCCACTGGTTTGTTTTCAAACTAGCACAGTATCACTGCTGAATGCCATTTTCCTCCTCAGTTGACAGATAACCCAAACAAAACTTTTTGCTGCAGGTCACTACAGGGCTTTGCAGTGGTACAAGAGGTGCCAATGCCAGCAGAGCTTTCCCGACACATGCATTTACTCCCCACCCACGAGTAATTACCTAGTGTGGCATCTTCACAACATTTGCTTAAAGAATTATGGGGGCTGTGTGACCACATTAAATAACACACAAGAATTCAGTTTTGTGAGTTTTAAGGAGAAAAAGATTAGTATTAAACACTTACTGTCATTCAGAAAACCTGAAGACCAGATTCTGATCTGGTATAGGACTGTGGTTTACCTCCAAGACTACTCAGTAAGAGACCAGCACATACCAGAAAAGTAGCCCAAAACACCGTAAATGAACACAGTAATTAACATGTGGACAGATCTGCAACTCTGGTAGCACAGTTTAGAGTGGTAACCAGAGCCTCTTGCTAGAAGTTGCCACACAGAAAGCAGTACTGATTTTTCTGCTATATAGTTGTTTATGATGCAAGCTGGAATACTTTTTTCCTCCACTTTTAATGTGTGTTTTACAGTGATATTACACATCTACCAGTTATCAGAATCGGTGAAATTAATGCATTTACATCAACTTCTGACCAATTCATAAGTGACATTATATAATTAAGATAATCCCAAAATCCTGGGCTACAAGTTACACTCTATAGGTAAACCACAGCCGTGAGGAAATGCCACCTTGCTTTAATCTCTTGCATGGACACATTACGACACTACTGCAAATTGCAGATATCTTTTACAGACAAGTTTGGAGTGAGAGGTGTCTGTAAAGCAGAAAGACTTTGTGGTGATCACCACAAAGAGCCACCAGGAAAACAAACCCTCTGGGCCAACTAGGAGGGCACACAGGCAAAAAAAGCACAAACCCACTTATACTGCCTATTTAAAGCAGAACATACAAATAATTATTTTAATTCAGCAGCTACCACCTACCCAGGGCACTAAATGTGGCCTGAGGAAGGAACAACTCAGCACACAGCAGGTGTTTCTCCAGCCCACATGCTAAGCCCTGGCACGGCTCTCAACATACATTCCTGTTAACCCTGGGAGGTCTCAGCAGTCCAACAAGTCCTCCAACTCAAAGTTATTCCCTGGATTTCGGATGAATACAGTATAGTTCTTCCTGAAATGGATTTGCAAATTCTTCTGATTTAAAAAAAAAAAAAAAACCAACCAACCAACCAACAACTACACACACAAAAAAAAAAAA
>VZRZ01005138.1:180009-215700 GCA_013398175.1 Climacteris rufus | reverse complement strand
ACCAACCAACCAAAAACAACACAAAAAAAAAAAAAAAAAAAAAAAAAAAACCAAACAAACAAACAAAAACCCCACACCACAGGGGAGAGAGCCCACAAGAGAAACAAACATAGTAATTTTCTACTTAGACACAGCCTGGAAAGGGCTGAATTTTTTTGAGAGTGAATAAAAAAAGAGTCCAACTCAGGTAGCTTGTTGAAAAATTCAGACTGGACCAGTAAAATCAGACATTATAAGAAATAAGTGTCATTATATGAGCTATAATTTTGCCCTTAATATCTATGTAATGCAAGCTACATATTTTATATAATTGTAAAATGTAGTTGCAATAGTAGCCAACCACATCACAAAGAGATCTTGGGCTGTGACTTTGACCCACAACTGCACAAAGCACCTCCTCTGTTTATCTTTCAAGATCATTGCATTGTAGCTGAAGACAGAAAAAAGCCAGCAAGTACCAGCCAACCATCACTAAGCATCCTTCAGAAAAGCCTGACCTAGATGAAAAATGCTGCATTTCCACCATATTCTCCTTCTCTCTGTCATTTTTTCCTCTTCAGTCTCTGCTCCCTTGGTTGGAAAGCAACGATGCCTCAAATAACTTTTCATTTTAAACGCATTTTGGTTCCAATTTGTCCTCTCCAAAATGGATCTTAACTCAGAAAGAGGAAAGTGAAACCAAATCACTATCACACTGCCCTGCGTGGTAAGCACCCAGCAGTACACAGAAGCAACCAGCCAGCTCCATGCTAAAAGGCTGAAGGAGGAAGATTGAAAGCTGCAAATATCAAGGAAAAGCCAATCTCTTACACCCATTTTAGGCAAGCAGCCTGGTTATCCAGAACAGCAGAGCCAGCAGCTCTCCCATTGGCAAGCAAGCAGTATTGGACTCTCACGCCTCGTGCTGACGTGGCCATTTTCATGCTACTGCATTTCAAAGTTGTATTGCAGAGCTGCTTGTTTTGACTCTTCATTTGACTTTTGTCACTGTTCCTACTACCAGGTTTGATGAAGTTCCAGATGTACATATTAACAGCACTGGCAGCTTTTCTAAAGCAAAACAAGTATAATCTTTGAGTTCTGCTTGGCAATATCTACCTTTTATAAGTGTACATCCATATTGTCTGGCATAAAGGCAGAGAGCCACCCTGGGCCCAAACTCCCCATTCGCCCAGAGATATTTATAGATATGAAAAAAAAGAAAATCAAAAGGCTTTGTGATTACTCTGAGGCACACTGAGCCTGTAAAACTAAACCCATTTTATTTCATCATATTCAAATCCCCACAGTTCTAGTGAAATTTAATTATACCTTCACTTTGCATAATTAAACAGCCATTTCACGGCTTTCTAAAGCATATAAAATGACTGATGAGTGTAGTGGTAAAACTTTCAAAAGTACTAAGTGATTTAGGAGGCTACAGGTATGTCTAGACAGCAGCTAACTTGCATAAAAGCAGCAGTATTATACTGTTTGCCCAGTGGGACTAAGTAGCTCTCCACATATGCCACATTTTCAACTATTCTGGTTCAACTATTTCTGGTATTTTATCTACCCCATTTACAGCTAGCTCAAGTAATTGCATCATCTAGCACAGATATATCCAAAATCCTGGTGATTTATCAGATGGAACTCAATATTTTAACCACAAAGGAACTTCCAGAAGGCTCATAGGTTGTTGGAGCAGCAGCTATGGAACACTTAGCACTGCTTCATGCCAATACATTAATTGAGTGAAAAACAACATTTTTTTCCCTCCCTCCACACTGAAAAACTGATATTATATGATGCTTTTCTTCTCATTTTGCATGTGCCCTGAAAGACTTCTTAAATCTAATTCACCACATTTTAGTAAGTTTCCTCTCTCCTGGTTTCCTATGCCATGTTCATCCTTGTGGTATCCAAGTCAGCTGTCCTTAACTCATTCCTCTTTAAGAAGAGGTGCTAATGAGCTGTGGTATCTCTAACAGCAAAGCATGAAAGCCTTCTCTGACTTTTCTTCCTTTTGGAAAACTGGTATTTTGTAAGCAGCTAGAAAAGGATTCACATATATCAAGTAGTATCTATTTTTTTCCCTCTCTCTCATTCCCTTGTCTTTTCAAAGAGATTGCCTTTGCTGATAGAAGGCTTCTGAAGCTAAAGGATGTGTCTTACAGAATCTTTTCTTTATGCAGCAGCACAAGTGATAGGGACTTCCAGTCAACACACTGCACACAGAACATAATTAACAATAGCCTGCTTTAAGAATGTGTTGATTCACATGCTAGGTGAAAAGCAATATTTTTTACCATTCTTAGAAACTCTACAGAAAGCCTTCACTATGCCCAGAATGTTACCACTTTATATGCAAAATTATTCAAATAAAGCAACCAAGGATAACACAAGTTGATTTGATTATAGCAAACTTTGGTTTTCTTTTTAATTCAGACTTGCTTTAACAAGTCAGTAGGTCATAACTCAAGACAGCATTTCTATGCCCAATGCATAATCTTGTACCTTGTAAGAAAACCAGAAAAAACATTAGTTAGGACTTCTGTCTGAAAAATACATCATGCTGCACTTCAAGTAGTGAAACAGGTGTTTTAACTTATTTTATACATTTCTATTCAAATATAATCCTAATGTAGAATGGTAAAGAGTAAAAGGAAAAAACACAGATGGAGTAATATATACATAACAAAATGTGAAAGTATAAATAATGCAAGCATATGGCATACATGTGAAACTACTTAGATGATCAGGCAAAAGTCAAATGAAAGCAGCATTCCCTGTTTTAATCTTAAATCATAAGATGGACGACCTTCTCCCATTTTTTAGAAAGGTTAGAATAGTCTTTTTTCTTGACAATTACCATACTCTCTAGAAGAAATATTTTATACTAAATTTCTCTTAGTCAGCTTCTAAAAACACACCTGATCCTGGCCCAAGCGCTGGGGACCGCGCAGAGCACGCAGACCTGATCACAGCAGTTTTGTGATTTAGCATTTCCAGAGATCCACATGTACCTCATAGCTGTGCACAGACAAAGGTCACCTAAGTTTATAGTGTACACATGGATAGAATAACAATACAGGAGAGCTCTCTATTGAGGAAAAACAACCTTGAAAAGCCACCAGATTGCATAAACTAAAAATGTTGCCAGAAGCCAACACAGACAGGAGTAGAAATTGCTGAAAAACAGTTCTCCAACCAACAAGCGACATACACAAATATAAAACCGAATTAAAAAAAAAAAAAGCAACCTACTTTTTCTTGGACAATCCAACTTGAGGAGCTGCAGGCCCAACACCCCACAACCTTTGCAGACCCACTTAGCTGAGTGAGCTCTTGTAACAAGAGCTAAGTTGCTCTTGTTACACCTGGAGCCGATTGACCCTCAGCCAACGGAGCTGGTGCCCCAGGAACAGCTGTGCTGGCTCTCAACAGTCCCACCCCTCTGCAGGAGGCTGAGAAACGTCACACACCAACACCTCAGCTGCCCCGACACAAACTCCGTGTTTTAATGCAAATCTGCTTTTGACATCAGTTTAAGCTACGCTCCCTGGACTGGCTGAGGCACAAGTGGTTTTTTCTTTTGAGCAGAGAGAAAAACACCAGGGATACAGATTTCTTGCACTGTTGCTGGAAAACTTGCCACCACCAAAATATCAGAAGTGTCACATCCACGGCAATAGAGCAAGAGTCTGAGGATACAGCCAAGCACCAGGGTCCTTGTCATCCTCCTGCTT
Source organism: Climacteris rufus (assembly GCA_013398175.1). NCBI lineage: Eukaryota > Metazoa > Chordata > Aves > Passeriformes > Climacteridae > Climacteris > Climacteris rufus. The sequence goes on along the minus strand of VZRZ01005138.1, from coordinate 211,972 downwards.
CTTCTTGTGTCCTCCTCCGCGGATGGGGAGATAATTGCCAGCCATACAGAGGGAATTATGTCCTATTTCCATTTGCTAACTTGCCTGTGCCATAGGCAATATTGTAAACTACAAAACCATTTGCCACCCAGCTTCCTTTTCTTACGACTGATAGCAGTTTGGACAGTTGGAAAAAGAAAACAGGTAGGACATTCAGTTACCTGCTTCAGCAATTTAAGACTAACTCTTGGAAACAAAGCTGTAGCATTCCTTGCAAGTGTCATCACTAGGAAGCCAGCAATGAACACAAAGGATTTAAAAAACAATCCTCACTTACAAATGTACATTGATTTTCAATAAAGCCATTTGAACATTTTTTTGCTTGGACTGCAGTTTGACTGTCACCACTGATTTACAGACAAGATATCTCTATGTAATATTATTACTACTATTACTTTGTATGTGTTAAATATTTTTTTAAGCATTTCTGCTTCCAACAATGGGGAAAATAATACGAAAGCAAAAAAAAAAAGAGAGAAGAGAAGAATGCAATTTGATTTTCTTTTCTTTCCAGTTTGAATTGCTTGGAGAGCTGAAAGAACACATAATCTTACCAGATAAAGAGGCATTTTTTTTGAAATAGCAACACAGATCATATAGGCTTTCCACCAGCAGTGTTGCTGACAGACTGACCACAGGAAATTAAGAACAGACAGCTTTGAGAAAGCTCTTCATGATTCATATTCTAGGTGAGTGGCCAGTTTTTTCTTCCTCGTTCAGCACCTTTCCACTACAAAACATCCATATACTAGAAGGCTGTCATGCAAGAGGCAGAGGTCATGCAAAGAAATTAAAGTAATACAACTGGCTGATATAGGTCAATCTGGTGACAGACCTTCCAATTCAGGACTGCCTTAATTTGTTCAGCTATCAAGTAGGAGCAATCACAGTAAAAATGTATGATTAGAAACATGGAAAGGATGTAAAGTGCACCTGTTTGGTGATGCTGGATGCTTCACACACACATCCTGGGAAATACAAAAGGAGGAAACCTCAGAACAAAACTCTTGTCTATTTTTCATCCACACACAGTACCTATGGGATCTGATTTCACTTTCCAAACAGATGTAACTACAGCTGCTTCACTTGCGAGGTGTCTCCTAACACTGTTGATGAATAGCCCCACATTTATCTCTCAGGGATGTTGATCAGAAGGGAATCTGCCTTGTGCTCCAGATTTCAGTAAAAGGGCCTAAAACCATGAAATGCCACAGACAACCAGGGGCTCACCTGGGAGGGATGATGCCACTGTTATGATTCCTAAATAGTTTTGAAACACTGTCAAAACAAGAAGTGGGCATGCAATTGGAATGGCTAACAATGACAGAGAGGGTTACACGTTGGAGGCGGGTCTTTGAAGCTGTGCCTTTTTCAGGTGCTCAGGCCCTCAGCTCTCTGCCAGGACCCCATAGTGAGGGCTGAGAGAGCGCCTGTCTTGCCTGCATTAGGGCCAGGAATCTTGTACAGTCATCAATTCTACATTTCACTCATTACTATCAATATTTATTATTAAATATTTAGTGTCATTATTTGACAGGGTAATGAAAAGAACCAGACAACTGTAGACTTCTCAGCCCTGCTTGAAACCAGAGGAAAATAATGAAGTGGTTGATACACAATGCAGCTAAAAAGAAGTGATGAAAGGTGGTATGATGTCAAACAATGTGGTTTTATGGAAAGAAATAGAAATTTTCAAGAAATTGTTACCTTTCTTAAGAAAAAAATACAAGAATTGGTGAGAAGGGTAAAACACTTAGCCTTCTGCAGGGTATTTGGCTTGCTAGTCTTGATACAGAATATCAAATAATATGGGGTCAACACAGTTAGCACTTAATGTATTAAAACTCAGGTTTCAGCTTAGTAATTTGAAGTAACCGGTTATTGTTGAGAAGTCATCACAAAGTAGGTACTTATGGGGAGGACCCCAAGGATTTTCCTCTTGGACATTTGCTGCTGACATTTCTCATCAGGACATGAGAGAAAATAGAACCTCCCCACTGAGAAAGGCTGTAGAGATGAAGATTAGCGAGGTGGTGAGAAAAAAAAGCACATCTTTGCTATACAGCATTTAAGGAGTCACAAGCATTTCAGGACAGCCAAATGTGCATGTCAAAAACCACACGGTCTAAAAACAGAGAGTCAAAGTCAAAGTTAAAAAAAATAATTTAAAGATATTTGAAAACCATTTCTCTAGGCATTGGCTCCCATGCTCACTCCTTGTGGTGCAGCTAGTGATCATGCAGCATGGGGCTGACTAGTTGTCTATGCAGAGCTAGTTTTGTGTTTGTAAATTTTGGAGGCTTTAAATAAAAAAACCAAAGAAAAGGTTCCAGACATTATGTGGCAGTCCCAAGGCTCCAGCCAGCTAACATAAAGGGAAGGGAAACAAGAGAAATACCCGAGGAGATGCAGAGAGGATAAAAGGGAATGTTACTTGTTCCAGAAAGTGCCTCACTGATAACCCTATACTTCTCATTGTTCCTGATGCTGTGGAAGTCACAGAGGCTGTGGAAAACTCACAGATGCCATGGGTGTCCCCACTTGTTGGCTCATTTTTGACAAGTGAGCTCTAGGTAAGAAGTGACAGGTCACAGAGTGGACCCAGGAGGTATCCTTCCTCAGGATAGCACCTCAGTATGTGTTTAAAGTATACTGCTGCACTTGAACTGTAGCTAAATATATGTTACCTGCCTCTGATTTTTGTGCTGAAGAATGATGGCTTCAAGTATGTGCTTAAATCAGTGTCAGAATCCTTCACTTCTTGGCTGAGCAATTAGTGTCAAGTCAGGGAAGGGGAGCATATTTTTATTGTGAGAACATATGCCCAGAGAGAGTAGGACTGAGCCCAAAAATCATCAAATATGGTCCTGAATGTTGCCTGAGGGTAAATTTCAAGTTATGTCAACTTGGCCTGCATTTGAAGAAGTAACTTCAGGCAGGCAGGCAGGAGTAACCTGCCAGCCCTAAGAGCCATCCATTACATCCTCCCTGACATGGAAGGAAGCAGGTTAATTTTGATTCAGACAGCCCAGCAAAATCCTACTTGTACAAAGTGAGCCATTCTTCAAGGCCTGTTTTGAAAGGCTTTTTTTTATAATGGTTAAATAACTATTTGTTTTTGTGCTGTTATCAATCATTGTGGTGAACGGCCAGTGATAACTGAAAAAATTGGATGTGTTCAGAAAGGAAGAATACCTGGGGACCAGGCTATAAACATCCTTCAAAAAGAAAGCATCCTCTGTGGAAAGCTGATTTTCATTCTTTCCAAATACATATCCCAGACACACTGGCACTTTGTGAATAAACAGTTTAACTGCTTTAATTATGGCAATATAGCTAAGTCATCACATCCAGCTAAGCTAATGTGACTTCTGCTGAACAATAATGGTAGAAGTATTATTCCCTGAAACATGGATGAGGGAGAGTTTTACAAACTATTTATTTTCTAGTCTGTCCATCATCACTCTTGTGCGAGACCAAGTTTGTGGTCTCTTCCGTACTGAAGCTCAGTGAGCTAGAAAATGTAAAAACTAGAAATATCTAGTCATCAATCCCTGTTAAAGCATCACTTCGAGAGATATCTGATAAAAAACATCCTGGTTTTAGAAGCTGAAGTCTGATATCACCATTCTCTCCTCTCCCTCCTCACTTTTTCAAGGCATACAGTAAGTTTCAGCAGTTTCAGAAGGAACTGCTTCTATCACAATAGTTGAAACTCTGGCAAGGGTACCTAATTATGGAGCAGGAAATGGCAGTGCTCTAGGTTTCAGTGTTTGCAGGCAGAGAACAATGCCTCATCCTTTAAACATAAGCAATGGAAGAGTAATACTCTGCATCTTGTGTAGGGAAATTTCAGTTAAATAATCTAAAAATATTTATGAACATAAGGACAAAATCCACAAGAGCTTTAGAAGAACTGCTCAGCATAGGCAAAAACACCACAGCAGAAACATCCCTGACAGGCATGATCAGTGTGCCCTGGAGACTTCAGCAAAATTCCTGTTCCCTTTAGAAAGAAACCCAGCCTGGAGAACTTCTCACCCAGTACTGCAAACTTGAAGGGCCAAGAACAAGCTTAGAGTTTAGGCACTAAATGAAAACGTAACGAATTTTCCAGTCTAATGAAAAGAGTTTCTGGTAGGATTTAAACATGTCTTCAAGGCATAAGCCTCTCTGCTTGGGCTACCTCATCATACAGTACCCACCCCAGTGCATGTGCTACAGCCCTCCAAAGCACTGCAGTGTCTGAGGGCCCTCAAATACCCATGCAGTTAGTCCAGAAGAGCTCCTCCTGCACACAGCATCTCTATATTTCTGTTCAGATCCCTACTCTCAGGTTAGGCTAGATAAGTTTACATGAACTGTAGTTGCACCTTTGAACTTCAGTGTAGGTATCAGAAATTAGCTGAGGTGACATGCACAGCCAAGGCACCCCTTGGTGCTGCTGGTGACATTGCTGGGACATCTGTCCTCTGCAGCACATGCATCCCTAGAGAGATGTCTTTGCCCCTCTCTTTCTAACCTGAGTATCTCATGTCACACCTCCTGGGGCACAAGAGAGGAACCTGGCCAGATGTTTCAATTTCCTCATATTCACAGCTTTGATTGCATTAGACTAGACAGGATTTCTCCACTGGCACTACCCGGGGGTAATGTGAAATGAGTTATGAACATTATCCACTCTGTGGTGTACATATCTGATGCCAAGGAAACCTTAATGGGGTCAAGTGGAATTTCATGCTTGAAGTAGCTCATATGCTTGGACATGACCCAACTTCAGAAACTGAGATGGTTTCATGTCTGTACAAAGGCTTTGGAGATGTAGTTCCTAGCAGAAAGTGACTGCTGTGTGAGGAAGCCTGGCATCTCCCTGTCTCAAAGGGGAGTCCTGCACGTGGAAGCAGCTTTCTGTCATTTACATCATTAATTTTTGGCACATTAAATGGACTTTATTCTTTCTGAAAAAGCAACTACAGCAGCCTAGCATGTTTGGTTCATTTATTGAAATGGATAACCTGATCCACAAAAGAAAGAAAAATAATAGAAAGTTTTGCTTTTGAGCAAGTGGTAACCATGACTCGTCTCTTCATGTGATCTCAGCATTTCAGTTACTTAAGAGAGAGCAAAGGACACATCATATCTTCTTAAATCAAAAGCTGAAAATTTGATAAAGTCCTCTAAATTATTGAGTGAGTAACAGCATCAGTGAAGCCTCACTTCTGCACACATCTCTTCCCAAGGTGAGTGCCTGCAGGCGGCTCTGGTGTCTGATGTGGTTTAACACAGCGCTGCCCTCGCTGCTGTATCAGGAGGGTTTCCAGATGCCCTATTTAAACACGAAGGACTTCGTGCCTTTGAAATCTCCACCCTCAGCCAAGCCAGATTGACATTGTCTGAACCCAGCAGGTTCAGAAGTGACAGGAACAGGGGAGAGGGAGAATAGTCAGATAGAAAAAGCAACTGCATAATGTCTCATTCTGTTGAGAAATCAGACTAAAAATCATTAGCTAATTAAGATGATCATTTTTACAGTCGAAACACAATATGTTGGTATTGACTGCTATATGCATAATCAATAATAATATTTAGCATTGCTGTAGCACTTTTCTCATGCAGCATGCACCGATTTAATCACTGACCAAGCAGTACTGACTATGAAAATCTGATGCCTGCATTACATTATAACAAGGGAGACTTGTCTGATAAAGTCTGGACTGGAAGGAGTTAACACAGAGTTCACACTTATCATGAAAGAATGTGTAATTGTCTTAAGATAAAATATATTTATTTTCTTTTAAGCACAGTAGCTTGCCCAATATGCACTCCATTACATCTGTGTGCCAAAGATTTGATCCAAGCCCACTCAATCAGCTACACTTACTAGGTTTGCTTTGTGTAAATTTGTGGATTTAATAACAGAGGAACTTTGGGAGCAGAGTGTCCAGCAATCCATTTACTGCTGGCAGAGGTTGGTTACCACATGCTTCAAAGGAAAGCACAAGAAACCCTTTGTAGACTTACAGGGAATAGCCTGTTCAGAGAAAAAGCCCTAATTAGTCAGAAGATGGCTTGTACCCTGAAGCACAGGAGATATTCAACGGTAATTAAATATAAAGAAAATTAGCATGTAGTTCATGAACCACACAAGGAAGATGACACAATGCCTGGTAGCACTGAAGTGAACTGTTCTGGACTCACAGAAATTAATACTTTTGTTATTAATGTGACCTTTACTTCAGCCCCAATCTAAGTCTGAAAGAAAGAAGGAGAATTCAGGAGCAACTGCAAGAGAAGCCAAGATTTCCAATGACAAACATGGTGTGAGGAAGAGGCAGAAACAGCAACTGCTGCTCAGCCCTGATCAGGCACCCAATGGGGCAGGATGCAGGGAGCTGCCCTTGCTCCTGCTCCTGCCCAAATCCTGTGGGAAACACCCCAAACAGAGCACCAGATGGTTTCTGCTTTGAAGAAAAAGATGGAACGGATTTGAAACAGCAAAAGAAAAAAACAAAGGAATGAATGCATCACAAAGGAGAACATCAGCTAGAAAACATGCCAAACTGGATGGGTGCAGCCACTGGCAAGGAGAGATGCAGAGAAAAGCAATTGAAATGTGAATTTCCTACTGTACTCCAGTAAGGTCCTACTAGCAGTCTGAACAAAGAGACTTAGAAAGAGCCCAAGACATGCAGACAGGAGCCTGGCAAGCAAATTAAAAAGAAACACTGAAAGGATGAGAGACAGGTAAAATGATCTTGACAGTATAGTGTGAGAGGTAAAGTGTGAGTGATACAGACCATGAGAATAATAACAGCATCTCAAGTGCAAATAGACATTCCTTCCCACCAAGTCACACGTATGAGGCATTAGAGAGAAGCATCAGTGGATATAAAATAGATATGCAGAGTAAATGCAAAACTGTGTTAAAGACTGCAGTGTTTGCCAACAGACTACCGGCAGGGCATGTCAGATTCTTGTTTTTCCCAAACCATGCTACATTTTGCAAGGGGGATTGTATCTTTTCCACCTGCCTTAGGCTACAAGAATCTTTCCTTTGGGGCTATAATGTCTCATCACAAATGTCCCCACAAAGGTTTGTTGTCTCTCCTCCTTATCAGGCCTGCAGCAGAGGACTTTGCACTTCATGCTATGAAATTCATCCCACTTCTATACTTCAGTGTGCACAGTGACCTATTTCTGCTCATGTAATAGTCTAATCCTTGTCTGTATCGAGACTGCCTCCTAATTTTTATCATTGTATCTGCCCAAGAACATTGATTTTTTCAGCCCTGCTATTATTTTTCAAACTGTACATCAGTTCTCCTTTGGGAATCCCTGTGAAATACATCCTCCTACTCTCAGCTCTCCTGTTTTCCCTTTGCAATTAAACTTTTATGTTTTAGTTCCTCGCATTTCTTACAGCCTGAGACGTGATTTCAGACCCTTCTTCCATGTGAGCATTTCTCTGGCATTTGACAGGGTACAGTCCCTGTGTCCCAGACAAGCCCCATGACCCCTTGGAGCACCAATCTCATGGGGTGACCATCCTTCTCGCTTCAGTGGACAGTCCTGAAACTTTGGAAGAGGAATGAAGGTGAATTTCAAAATCTCAGTATTTTTCACAGGAACACAATTCCTATGTCATTCCAATTTTTATAATTTATAAACCAAGCAACAAAACCCAGGAGCACTGAGGAGGCAGAGCAGGGTGACAACCCTGCCAGACCTGGCAGACAGCTGTGTTCATACTCCTGGTATCTGATACAACAAAGGCACACTCAGCTAATCCCTGCTGGCAGCTACCATTTCAGTTTCTGCTTCTAGTGGCAACACGAGGCAGCTAATATCCCTTTAAATGCCTGGGAGATTAATGTGAAAAGAAATATGGGCACCTACCTGGAATAAAAAACACTATAGAGCCATAAATCCCAAGATAAATTAGGAAAGACCTAACACAGTATTGCAGGCAAAAAAAAAAGTGAATATATGTACAAATGGTGACAAGCTGCATGTTTACAGGCACTTGTCTATAAGCAAGACACCTTTTGTCTTTAACAAATACACACAGCTTTTTATATATGCCAATGCAGACAAACAAAGCAATCAATAATCCTGCTCAAACAGCAGATACCAAGTGTGAAAATTTTTTTCAGTTTATCAAACTATAAATGTGAAAGCCACAATGTTGTCTTAAAAAGTTATTCATAGCTAGTATAAATTAGGAATGACACAGCTAGCCAAGGCAGTACAAGTGTACAAAAAAGGAAAATCCACCTTAGGTATCAAAAAACCACCACAATTATTTGCCTGTAATTCAGACTGTTTCTTATTTGTCTGCATTCTCTGCAGGAAAGCAAGATCTGGCATCTTGGGGTTAGTTTGTCTCAGTTCCTCACTGCAGGTTTGGATGCAGATCCCACAGTTGGTTCCTGCATCAAACAGCTCCAAAGACTGAGGTAAGTGGTCCAAAGACAGCCTAGCCTAGAGCCTCAACAAGAGCTGACCTCAGCTGTGGCTGAGCTCATCCCTCTCCCACCGTGGTATTGGCCTTGGTGTTTTCAATCACAAACTGGAGTCCCCAGAGTAATAGGATTTTCAAAAAGCCCATTTATTTAGACCCACAAGACTGGTGAGAATGGAGCACTTGTTGGGCAAGGCAGAAACCTGCTTCTACTTCCCTTCTAACCCAAAAAGCAGTTTATATCAGTTTACATTTCCAAGGCTATCATGGCAAGGAAAAGTGCCAGAAAGTTCCTTTTTTTTGAAATGAAAGCCTACTTCACATGTTTAGCTCCTCCAAACAAATGCAGCCTACACCATGTTTTGAGAGGCCTGAAGTCTAGCTCTGCGCAAGTGAGAGAAAAACTCGGGGACTAAATCTTCTCGAAATACATGTTGAGTGTCTGTGATTACCGATGGAAATGTGCCATAACACACGTCAATCTAATTTTGGAAGCAAAACGTCCAACCGGATGGCATATTGCTAATTTTTCCTCCTTCCCTGTGATTCCCTGCAGACCCCGTCATTCCCTCCGTCTCTGCGTGTCCGCAGCCATCAGAAGCACTGCCTCCTGCACACTGAGCATTCGGGCGTTCTGACAAGAGCCAGCCCTCCTGATCGATGCCAGTGCTGCCAAAGGAGGTCTTGATGAGATTTACACACTACAGGAGTTTGTGCTTTCTTTTCTCTCTCTCTCCCCCGCCACATCTCTGCAAAATGTCCCAAGCCATTGTTGTCTGTTTCTGTCACTGTGCCATTAACCTAATTAGCAACAGGAAACAAGAAATCGAGACAGTATTTAGTATGCTGAATTTCCAGAATTATTTGATTTGCTGGAGCTTTTGTCTGTACACAACAAGAAGATGTCATAAGAAGAGAAAAGCTTAAAGTTTGTCTAAATTAATCAGAATCAGAAATAAGAAACAAATATAAACACTCACTAGAAAGCCTTATTAATTTCTGCATTAGCCTTGATTTTAATTTTTTTGAGAAAAAGTATTTACAATGTGTTAAACATCCAATATTTAAAATTTCAGCATTATACAAACCTGTAGTTACATAGCAGAGATATTAGAATGTTAACACCTTGTAATTTTTTTCTTTTTGAGTAGCTGGTCATCACTCTTTTAGCATGTATTTGCCTGGTTTATCAAGTTTAACTATTGTGGTGTGTCTCTGGACTAAAGGGCTAATGTAATTAAATCCTATTAACACATCAGGAATAAAATCCTTTAATAGGCACATGAGGCTTTGAGAGGCAGCTCATTCCTGAGCAGATTTAATATCCTTAAATTAAGCAAGTGTGAATGGGAGGATGAATCTTATTAAAAACTTAAATCTGATTATATTTGAAAATTATTGGTTTCTTAATGTAATAAATTATCCAATACAGACTAGAACAAATAATATATCCTAGCTTCACATAACTCCACTCTATAACAAGTGACAAACGAAATTAAGAATGACTGTGGGGCAAAAAGGAAGGTCTTTTTATAAAAGTCATTTTGCATAATGAAATACTTAAATCATTTTAACAAACACTGGGGGAGGGGATGGAAGATATATATGCAGATGAGGGCATTCGAACAGGACTCATTTTTCCTCTTCAAAAAGGAAACTCAAAGACAGTTGGATTGGGGTTTTTTTCCTCAAAAAAATGCCATTCTGACGAATTTGTTGTAAATTTTGAAAAGAAAAGCTGAAGCTTATGTTGGTAGGAGCTGATTCCTTTTCCAGAAGGCTAATGCAAATGTAAACCATCTGCCACACATTCTGCTGATAAAGCTGTACTTCCGAACAATGGACCAACAGCACTGGAATACTAAAACATTAACTCAACATTAGGAAAAAGTTTTGAAAGAGATTATAACTTCCATAAAATAGCGGTATTTTTACTGTCCCTTCATGCAAAGAGAAATTATTTGTTATATATATGTATATGTGTGTGTGTGTGTGTGTGTATACACACATTTTCTTATGTAACATATATGGGGCATACCTCAGGAACACTGAGGAAGAGGTAAGGGAGTCAGTTAATGGGATCCTCTGCTAAGGTATAAATCACATTAAATCACTACTGTAAACAGAAATACCTCAAAGTTTATAAATAGCACTGCTACTTTAGATGAAAGGTGGAATTGCTGTTAGTTGCTGAACATTATCAGGTCTCCTCTTTCAACATGGGGTCATGTCAAACCCTTAGCAAATAACAGCCAAGCAGCAGTAGCTGGACAATCAGCAGTCTGAAGTCTTTAATAAGGACAGGGGACACCATCCAATTCCTAATGAATCCAATGGAAAGCCCCAGTAGATTTTTAATCAGGTCCTATATCACACATTTATGAATGGAAGAACTGGGGATCAGAAAGCCTTACATTCAAATCAAAGTAACCAAAATAATTTACTGTGAGTACATGCAAACAAAAATAGTTAACCCAAAGAAAACACCACAAAAATATCTTTATGAAGGTGAAAAACTACACAACTGATTAAACAACGTGCCCCAAAATGGTTTCTTAAAGTACTTTGATGATGGTAGGCACAAATGTAAGAATTTGTAGTGAAATAATTAATTATATTTCTATCATGTAATGCAGTAGCTTAAAAGTGTTGCCCTATTTCATGACAGTAAAATACTCTTAAGTGCATTTCAGACTTAATATAGGGTACCATGTATGTATCCACCACAACAACAGATCTGGATATAATGTAATTTGATCTTAAATTGCTAATTTAAAGAAGTCGTTCACCCAACTATGTTAATTTTTCAGGAATCAAGTTGGGGGCAGGAGGCTAAAACTGTATAATCACAAGTTAAAATTTCTCTAAAATGCAACACCAGTAATGCAAGAAAAGGTATCTGGGTGTTGAATAGACAAAATAGATTATTCTAGAAAAAACAAAGTAACTCTCCTCCATCACCACCTTTGGTAGACAGTACTCATTTCTCTTTAAATCTGAGGCAAAAAAAATCCCAAGAGCTCTGGTTGTTTCTTAGATGGATGACAGATTTTGTTCTAATTAATCTAGAGCACTGTGTATAGAAACGACTGCAAAAGCAAACATGTCTATTAACAAAAAGCAGTGATTACTGCTTGGCATTTAGCCAGTAACTCTACATAAGCAATGAATTGATGCCTGCAACTGTCTCAGTGCCATATGGGTTCTGCTGTAGCAATGAATTGGATCCAACGCAAGGTTAAGATGTGTCAAATTTAACTGGGGTTTAATTGATACTGGTAAAGAGGCTCTAAATAAAGAAACAGTGTGTGTGCTATTAGAAACAGGATGCATGTCAGCCTACATCCCCCAGCTTGTTGGCAACAAAACTATGCTTAGAGATCCAAAGGAGTTTCCAAACTCCCTTTTTTTGCCTTTTTCTCTTTTTTCTTTTCATTTTTTTCTTTTTTGATTAAAAAGAAGGAAAAAAAAAAGAGGCAGAGACAACAAAAACTTTAGGTTAACAGGTTTACTAGCACTTAATTGGAATGACAGAACACTAATCAGGTGTATAGTGTTACCAGTTCCTGTTTTTTTACATGCTAACAAATCTCTTCACAGCAATGCCAGTCATTTTGCCTGACTGAAAATCCAAGCTAATGTTTCCATCCACTTATGAAGAGAATATCCCTAAACTACACAAGTGGCAAGACTGCACAGCTTACTATCCACAAGCCAGAAATGGTAATGTTCCCCCCAAGAAGGATTATCTTTTCTTGAACACCAACAAAATACTGTGACCCCTAACCTGCCTCAGAAGTTGCTCATTCTGTATGATGGCTATTTTTGTTCACGGACAGCTTTGGTGTAATGAGCCTTTTATACAAAGTGACACGCACTCAGAGCCTTAAAGACCTGAATTGCTCAGTGGGAGTGGATTAGTGCCCGGCCTGAGAAGCAAGGAGCTACTGAGAGTTATTCCCAACCATTTTGTGCTTGGAGTGCGCCAGCAACAGTGGCGTGCTGCAAACATCCATGCCAGCCTCCCAGCCCAAGAGCACAAGCCTGGCTGGCTCCTGCTCTCTCAAGGACCCTGCTCCCTCCATGCTGCCAAATCTCACCCAAGTGGCAGCACCATCTGAAAGAAACCCAGCACCAGTCACTTGCCAAGCCCCTTCCAGCCGTCTTCAAAAACTGCAGTGACCGGGCTGCATCCAGAGCCTCCTCTCCTGTTCAGGCTCAAACCAGGTCAGGCCTGAGCTCCCAAAGTGCCACTGTCCTCAGTGGCAGATGACGATATCCATACCAACAGTCCCCCTGCACCCCCTGCAGACCTCAGGTGAGGCAAGGGCTTAAAGTGACATAGGAAGAGAAAGAGAAACCGCTCAGGTTTGCTGCTTTCCACAGCAAGGAAGATGGTAAGAGGAAGAAAACTCCTGAGCTTTTCAGTTTTCAACATTAACTAAATTCTCTGAAAATAAAGATGTCTGGCCCTTCAGAACTCTTTAGTTTTTATACAATTAGACCCAAAAACAGTGTCTATAAATACCTGACAGGAAGGAACAAAACCACTGAGCCAAACTCTTAGTAGTGCTCTGTGAAAGGATGAGCAGCAACAGGCACAAGCTGAAAGACAAGAAATTTCACTTAAACTTTTTTTTTTCTTTTTTTTAAACAGTGAGAATGATCAAATATAGGAAGAGATTTACCAGGGAAGCTGTGCAGTCTCCATTCCTGGACATCTTAAAAACCTAGCTGGACACAGTCTGGAGCAACCTGCTGTAGCTGTCCCTGTCCTGAGCAGGAGGTTGGACTGGAAGGTCTCCAGATATCCCATCTCAACCACTCTATGATTTGGTGATTCTGTAAATTAACATCACTTTAACACTGAGCCAAATCTCACTTTTCATGATACATTAAAAAAAAAAAAATTATGAAGAAAGCTGATGAGTAAAATTATGGAATGGAGGTATTTTTCCCATCTTCCACTTGTTACATTTCCAAAGATACACTGCTTCTTCTAACTGTTCCTCATGCTCCAGTGGTAGCAGGCCATAAATATCTCTAGTTTCCTTAAAACTGCTTTGATTTACTTCCTTCAAAGAGAAAAAAGAAAGAAACCACCCATGTTGAGACTATACTGAGCCGATGCTGGCTCAACTGCACCTATCTCCTATATTCTAAATTTTGTTTTCGAATTAGGTCACTGCTTTACCTCATATTTGAGCAATACCTGGGGTAGTGAGATTCATGGTGAAAGCCAGGATTTCAAGGCATATCTCTATTAGCAAAAAAAAATTAATTTATTCTAAGAACAATCTTGATATATTAATTTCTTAAACAATATCTTTGCTTCTTCCTCCCAGACCAGTGTAATTCAAGTTATTGTTTATGACTAGTTTGGCATTTACACATCAAATGGTATTGAGCTTTTATTTGCTAGCCTTTAGCCCTTTTATCTCAACCTTGAATTCTTCTGATATTCTGTGGCTATTTTGACAATTCTTTATCATGATGCTTTATTGTGCAACTAATTTATTTTTTCTAATAATTTTGATGCAATTTTGATACTTTTGCCAGCAGTACAAAATGTTTTCTAGTAGTTGTAATATTTCCTTTTCACTTTGCTTTGCTTGCAATGTTCTAATCCTGTAGGTAGTTTTCTGCATTGTTTTTAACCCTGCAGGGAGTAATGACTGTGTGACATATTCGGCAAAGGAACCATTTACTGTAAAAGGACATTGTTCCATTACTTACATTAAGAAACAAAGACAAAAAAAAAAAAAAAAAACCAAAACAGAAACCCTAAANTTTTAAATAAAAAAAAAAAAACAAAAAAAAAAAAAAAAAACCAAGACAGGGAAATAGAGTAAGAACAACTGTATCTGTACAGCTAATGTTTGATATTTGTCAGAAAGACATAACAGAGTTGTTGTTCTCTGTATGTAGACAGCAGAGTCAATACTATTCTACAAATAAATATATGACAAAGAAAAAAAGTTGCTCCTTGCTTATTAATGCCCAGTTACATTATGTGCTGTATATATTTCAAGCAAAATGCAAACCCTTGTCTCATGCAGCAAGGAACACAATGACAAAACAATTATTTACTACTGTGTCTTTAATGCCTCACTGACTGTCTTGCCTGAAAAGTAGGAGCTTGATTTTCCTCCCCTCTGTCCTTTCAAACGATGCCTGTGTCTGAGAGACAAGATTGCCATGTTACTTCCAATTCTCTAATACACAGTCTTATACACTGGAAATCAGTATGGAACACTGCACTCTCATCTCCCCTAACTTTTTACAGCCTTTAAATTGCCAGTCTTCTGACTACATTTCTTCAAACAATACTGCCATCTGACTGATATCAATCAAAGACATTGCCCTTTGATGTCAGAACTCACAGAGTCATCCCACTTGACTGAATTTTGATTACCTCTGTATTCAGTCAAGTAATGTGCTGTTCTTCAAAAAATAAAGAAGCATAGCCACTGTGCATTTTTAATAAAGGGGCTATTGGCTCCTGTATTAGGAAAACAATACCAAAAACTTTAATTTTGAGACTCCAAGTTTGCATTCATGTTTTGTTTCCTGAGTAGAGGTTGATATTTTATAGTGTAGTATGAAGTGAAGGAGAAACATTTAGAGATTGAACTTCTAATATTAGGTTTTCATCTGTTGTGGGTCCCAAATTTCCCATATCTCAGTAGTCCTACAGTACAGAGTCCTACAGAGGGGATGTGCACCCATCTTTTTTCCTTTTTTTTTTTAATTTTAAACCGGTTTACATTAAAGCATGATTTGAAAACAAAAGTTTGCTCAACAGGGAAGAAAAAAACCCCACATATCAGATTCCCTATTGTTTAAGTCAGGTGCAAAAAACTGCACTAGCAGTCACAAAGGATGGGAGTTCAACTAAAACCCTGGAAACCACTGATAATGATAACTGCTGCATTCAGTCAATCAATGTGAGAATTAAGAAACAGCTTACAATGGATAACTTACAATGAAGCATCACATAAGAAATGGTCTATGAAACTGTGCTGAAAATTAGAGTCATAACTGGGAGGTTTTCTGATGTTAGGGATTTGAGGGTTCAGGGTATCTTTTTTTTGTTTGATTTAAGGTTTTTCCTGAGTTTTATTCTAATCCCTGCAATATTCTCTTTCTCTGTGTTCTACTCTTTGCTTCAATGAATGCATACCTTTCCATTGCTGCTGCACCCACCTCCATCCCTCCAAGCTGCCAGAAGGAAAGTAAGAATAGCAGACTTATGTCTGTAGGTCAGAGGAAGAAGAAATCTCAGCAGAACTTCCTTCGCAAGCAGATATTTTTAAAGCTGTCCAAACAGATAGAACCACTGGCCATCTTCCAATCTGAAACTTAAATTAAGTATATGGTGTTCAACTACTGAACAGGAAAGAAAGACCCATTCCAGGACATGAGATCAAACATAGTCTAAGCATAGCAAAGACAACTGTTTGCAGAGCAAGTAGGCACTATGCAAGTCACTTTCTGCTTACATGTTAAAAGTGCTGACAAGATGGGGAAGATTTGCAATCTTAAGAAGAAGGCTGCCCAAGCCACCATCAGGTGAAAATAGTTCTCAGATTTGTGGATAGCAACTAAAAATATTACTTTCAAAACACGTCTTCTAAGAAATAGGACCTCAGGCTGCTAAAGTTGTATTTATTTCCAAAGGAAAACATCTTTTAGTAGGAAATGATTAGTTACAAAAAACAAACAGAATAGAAATTTTAAAAACAAAACAAAACAAAAAACAACAACAACAAACACACACAAAAAAACCAGCAAAACCAAACCAAACCAAACAAACAAAAAAAATCACCTCTGTATCTTCATAAGCTTTCTTTTCGGTCATTTATGTAACTGAGTGGGCTGTAACTGATCTTGATTTGGTAATTGGTACATTTGCAGTACAGTACCTACTCAAGCATGCTTCCTAGACTCTGTAAATTAGGACAGTTTCTATGGTTTGTGTTTCAGACAGCTCTGACAGTCTTTTGCTTATGTACCTCATGAAAATTCAAGTCTTTCACAATGCTTAGCTTTTGCTGCACTCTCACTCCATCACTGTTGCCAATACATAAAGTTCCTTGGCACATCAGGGCAGACAAACTGTTTCTCTGGATGGCTCATTTTTCCAGAAATGACATGTGTCACAAAGCAGCTCAGACTCCTTAAACCCCACATTCATTCCCAGCCAGTCAATATATTCTCGCGCCCTTGTATACAACCTTCAGTCCTTGAAAGGAAGAAGAATTAACTTTCATAAAATCAATCCTCAGTATTCCTGGCGTAACTGAGTGTACTGTCACACCTAAAGCCTCTTCTTCTTCAAACATCCTCCTCATCCTTTAGAGGGAAGAAAAGGATAACATCTACTTTCTGAATTTGCACCCTCAGAATAAGCACAAGTATTTATGGAGGTAGAAAAACGCCATGCCTTCAAAATTATGTCCTCCTGTTGCTGGAGACAGACACTCTGTACACTTGCAGCATCATTTTTCCATTTCTGGGCCAGGAAAACTGCCCCAGCTACTCTTTGCTGAGTCTGATCAAGCAATGAGACTTGCTCAAGGCTATACATAATTCTTAAGATTGTACTTTGAAGAATGATTTTAACGCAAAGGGGATTTTTTTCTCCTTTCAATCTTAATGGTTTATAGTGACACATATTTCTATTGGTCAGCTAAAAGAAAAGATTACATCTGCCAGGCATTACAGCATGTGGGTAGTGCTGATCAGAAAAAAGAAACAAAACCAAAAAGATTTTCAACAGTGTGGGTAGTTTATAACTCTCTTCGTCTGCTTTCTTACTCTGCCTTTTCTAAGGCCATCAAAAGCTTCTTTTGACTTGTACTTATGACATTACTCCAGGATGTGAAGAGATGTTATCAGTACAGGTTTACTTTGCTTCCTCAAAGTGCTGTTCTTGCAGACACACCGGCTCCCATCCCACAAGGAAACATTTCATGCATTCAGTATCCATCACAAATGCTCCACTTACTCTCCCAGTTTTATTGCCCAGCTGAGCACGTTTAAGCAGAAACACCAGTCTGAAATGCAGGCCTTGAGGTAAAAGCCTGGGGTGAGGAGTGAGCAGGGCCAGGCCTGATGTGGCAGAGCCAGCACTGGCAGCAGTGCCCCCCACCACTGCCATCGCATCCTGGCCCCCCCACAGCCAGGTGCTTGCTCACCCAACCCACGAAACCACCACACTTGTTGCATTAGGAATTGCATTTCCATTTGGAAGCTAAAAAACCTGTCGTGCCATAATATCCTTCTATTTTCTGTTTCCCTAGCTGCTCGCTGGCCCAGCCTGTCTTCTTTCTTCTTATTTTTTTTTTTTTTATCTAAGAATGCATTTGCCTTTGACCATAAAAAAAAGAATATGTAAAGAAATCAAACATCAAAATCCTTCAACCTATAACCACATGCATGGAATGCTTAACAACTAGCACAAAAGAGCTCCTGAATGACAGTAGGAAAAGCACAAATGTGACTGAAATGGCATTTACAAAATTAAGACTCAAATCCTTGGCACTTCCTAAAAGCATTTATTGCAAGAAAATTGTATTAGTGGTGTACTAGCATAGAGAATAACTCTACTCCAAGCCTCTGACAAAATAGCCCACTGAGGGATTACTGGTAGATTTTGCATCATTCAGAAAAAAAATAAAAACCAAATTTGAGTAGCTGAGCATAGTATATATTAACATTGAATGGTTATTATGTTCCGGTCAACTGTTAGAAAGGTGTTAGAAGATGACATCTGCTTTTCAGAAGAAAACCATATTTAAATGGGACTTTTAGCTCTTACATGTAAGTGATTCATTTTTTTAAGGCACGCTCAGTCAAAATTTTTTCAGACATATTTTTTTCTTTTCCCTTCTGAAAATCTAAGCATAAATTTGTTGCAAATCTTATGGATACCACTCCATCCTCTCTCAGAGTCACAGTCTACTTACAGATAAGAAGACACTTTTACTATAAGGTCCTGATCATTATTTGGCTTTTCAACACTACTAAAACCGTGTCCTACTTCCTTCTTCAGCGCAATCCCAACCTCTTAAATGAGTCCAAGTTTCCACATTATGTGCAAATATAGTAATTGCTATTTAAAAGAAGGTAGGAAAATTAAACACAGTATGTCATCCTAGAGCAGGGATACTGCTTAAATATTAATTACAATTAGGATACAGAGAGATATGCAGGCTATGGACTGGTTAAATGAGGAGAAAATCCAAACCTCCCCCAGAAGATGCTCTAGTCAGTGCAGGAAAGATAGAAAAACAAAAAATTAAAAAACTAGCTAGATGCTGCCCATCTACCCACAGAGTGGGGATTGGTTACAACAGCCAGTTCTTTACTAAAGCCTATCGAGTACAGAGAAATACAGAGATAATATGAAAGTTTCTTCTGCTGTTCTTTAGGGAATTAATGGAAAACCTAGAGAATAACTAAATAATATTTTGGTTGGCTGGGATGTCCATTTTAACAATTCAGAGGACAAAATATTAACTTGAGAAGCCACTTGCAAGGAGTTCCAAAAGTCAAGTGCAAAAGAGGTTAGCACCAGAGGATACAATAAAAAAGTAGTTCAGTCTAATGATCCAAGGAACAGCATTGTTCTTTAAAAGCTTACATAGTGCTGCAAAACTGTGGTGTGCTGCCAGCAAAGAGTTTCAATGATATGCTTTTCGAATGACAGTGTTTGCTTCTGGTGCCCATTTAAAACTGGATGATGTTTCTTTTGTACTGTGGCTCATCGTGTTTTACTGTTCTGGACCAATTCTTTCCTTTTTGATTTGATGTTTCTTGGATCCTCAGTCATTAAGCAACTTATCTTTTAATAATCACATTAGCCACAGTACTGCAGTACTACTTTTTGGTATCGTCCTTAAGTAGTATTTCTGAAGCCCTGCCAGAGGGACTGCCCTTCCATTCTCTTGCTATGAGTCAACAGGTAGTCACCAGAGACTAG
Organism: Climacteris rufus; assembly: GCA_013398175.1. Lineage (NCBI taxonomy): Eukaryota > Metazoa > Chordata > Aves > Passeriformes > Climacteridae > Climacteris > Climacteris rufus. Next base: position 192,485 of record VZRZ01005138.1, on the reverse strand, counting down.
GCTGAGCTGTTTCTCTTTAAATACTTTTCCATCCCTGAGTTTTGTGTCCGAAAGTTGGTAACTCCCCAAAAGTCAAGAGAGCATCACCTCCCACTGACGGTGCTACAGGCCAGTATATCCAGGTACACAGAGCACAATTACACTCCCATGCAAACAGCAGGTGTATTATCCCAGTGAGGGGTTTTATAAACTGTGCAGTTTTCAATTCTTAACTGCTGTGACAGTTAGTCCCAGGAAAACTAAGCATAAAGGCTCAATTTTACCCTTCACTAGTTCAGAACCAATTGTTTTATGAACTCCATTAGGAAATATTTGTTTATGGACACATTCTTCTGGACCAGAACATTTGTATTACTCTACTATTGGTTAAGATTTCTCTTCCACCATGACCCACTATACCTATAGCCATCTCTGGAAAGACAACAGCACAAGCCAGAAACTGTGATTTAATTTCAGTTACACAGCACAATAATTTTGAATCTATTATTCCCATTCTTGTCAAAAATTAGCTTTTATAACAGTGATATACTCAAGCAGTCAAAGTCCCGAAAAGATAAACATTGGCTGTTTTAACCAGGAAATTCAGAAAAGCTTTAGCTGTACAAAGTATTTTAAGCTAAAAAAAAAAAAATACAAAGAACAAAGCATTGAATAACTGTATTTGTGACAGTTCTGCAATGTCTTGGCCCATTTCAGGGAAGCATCTCTGTTTGGGAAAGCAGTCATGGACAAATTCAAAACAGGCACTTGCTGAGATGCTATCCTGAATGTAGCCAATATTTGGGCCATATTTAGAAACCAGCTGTCTTATGAAGGTTTGGATAATCGATACTTTTGCCTTTTGGTTTTCAAACACAGAAAACAAGGTCAGCAGCCCTTACAAAACTACACAACTCTGGAGGGGTGAGGACAAATGCTGATAGGAGGACTTCACTTACGTCTGGTTCCAGCTGTGCAATCTCCTCCCATCTCAAACGTACAAAGGATGTGACTCTTCCACTTCATTCATTACTACAACCCTGTTTTTAATTCTTTCTAGATATTTTGCTAGGAATATGCATTTTCAAACAAAGCTCACTCCAAGCTGTCACTTTGGCAGCATATGGATCACCAGAGCAGTTCTTGGAAACCTTCATTCCTTACAGAAGGTTCAGTCTACTCCAGCACTCCTACACAGGTACGTCAGAGCTTGCAAGACAGGATGATATATGGCACTGAATATTGCTATGGAGAGAGGAGTATTCTCACTCATGCATGCATGTGCAATAATGTGCTGCAATTGCCAACAGTCCTTTCTATTTAAAATTTTACTGCCTTCCCATATCAGCTCCAAGGACCAGTAGAATTATAAAGATATCCACAAAGAGAAGCAAGAGATCTTTACAAATCCTCCTCCCCTGCTGTAATTTACTGCCTTTACATCCCTTCCCAATGGCTGTTGCTTCCTTCATCACCACCACACTTTTACCACTATGACAGAAAACGATGAGGCAAGAGGAAAAGACCTGCAATCATGAAGCAACCCAGTGATAGCCCAGCTAATAACATGAAATAAAACACATTGTGCTTCTCTGCTCCTGTGAGAGAAAATGATGAAGCACAAACCCAGCTCTCATCATTCAGCAGTCTGGCTTAAGGAAAAAAAAGAGACACCACATGATGGCTGAAGAAAAAGATTTTGGACTATGCCACAGAAATTGTTCCATTTTCTGTATTCCATAACTGACTAGTTTTAGGTCCTCCTTCATACCCACACCTGTGAAGTTGTCAGACCTGATAAAAGTGAAGGGGTACTACAGTATTTAACAATACACCACACTCAGCAAACAGTAACAGCCATCCTGTATCAGAAAGCACATGTATGCTCTGTTTTGCCAGTGCATTATTCTTTCCAATAACTCACAACCAAACTCCTCTTTGTTGCATTGTCTATACTCCAAGAAAACCCCTGATGATTGCAATGTGGGAAGCCAGTTGCCTTCTTCTCTTTACTTATTATCTGTAAGGCTGCTCAAAAGAGTGACAACTTTATTGTGTTTAGTCTTTTCCCAAAAAGCTAAATGGTTAGAAATACAATCAAAAAAATGTATTTGAACTCCATTTCATAATCTTTCAGTAAAGGTTTTAATTTTGAGCAGACTTTTACCTTTTTTTTTCAAAAACAAGAAGTATTTACTACTTGTCACATAAAAAAAAGGGGGGGGGAAGGGGTGAAAAGTTCTGGCTTTCAAGAATTTGTTGCCCCTTGTCTCATCTTCTCTGACCATGACTGGATCTTGTAATCTACACTTGGATTTATCCCTTAAGTAGTCTGACTTCTTAGGGAAATACATGAGAGCAACCAAAACCAGGCTGAGAAGCATCTTAAATACATAGCATTATATTCAATTTGTCTTTTTTTTAAATTTTCTATTTCTATTATCTCTGCCTTACTGAGCATACAGAGACTACATATCCTTTGCTATTTTATAGAAGAGGTCTTTGAAAACAAGCAAAGGCATAAGTCAATTTTTGAGATGCAGAAGTGTATTAGCACCTGAAATTCTAGCTTCCCATGCTACTGTAAGTCCACATTTCTTTGCAGCAATTTCATTTTTATCAGGGTTTCATCAGAGTACAATGATAAACATACCCTGAGGTTCACAAGTAGTTGAGTAAAAATCTGCAATTACAGGAATATACAATTGCTAGATTTTTAATAAATTCACTGTATCATACAGCTGTATATAGCAGACATATACAATATATTAGTATTAGAGGCACACACAGATTATATAACTTCATTCTAATAATGCATTTATACTCTGATTTATTCAAGCTCTATGTGATGAGCTTAATCATAAATAGAGACAAATTAAGAAGTGCATAATTATTTTCAGCTCAGAGGCCAGCACCTACTGTTTTGCCCAGGGATGAATACCTTACTTAAAAACCACTGTGCACTGTAATTTGGAAGGAAATAGCCTCCTTTCTCATGTTTTCATCTATCTAGCAAAAGGAAGTGATTAATGCTCAAGATACTTTCCAGAATGAAAGAATTTGTTTCCTCCATACCTTTTGATTTACTCTCTCTTATTTTTGTGTTGTATTTTGATAAAGGACATTGTACCCATCCATCCGGCCTGGTCTTAATCTTCGTAACTAACCCAGATCCTGAAATCCTCAGGCTTCACGCAAACCATTAGTACTTGTATACAACCCTGTCACCAATTGCTGCAGACACAAAGCAGCTCCTTGCAGCCCTTTTATATAGCCTCAACATTTCCTCTTATAGGGAGAAATATAATCAAGACAAGGCACCAGCATTCATCCTGCAAAGCAATGTTCATTGCATAATTTTATAGCAGCAGCCTTATTTCCTACCAGTTGCCAATGTATTGGATCACAAGTCGCTTTCTCTCAAAATCAGTACAACTGGTTTTTTTCTCAGAGGGTTTTCCAATGCACCCCAGAACAGGGAGAGTCCCCCGCCCAGAGCTGCACAGCAGGATGGTTTGTCAGGGAGGGGTGTGAGGAGCAGCAGCAGAGGTGCAGGGGCTTGCCCTGCCAGGCACCACCCAGCCAGGTACCACCTCCCTGAGGCACAAACGCCCCCGGCAGGGATCTGCTCCCTTCTGACGTCCGTGCCTTCCTGAAAATACAAAGCGCTCCCTTCTCTGTCCCAGAGACTCATTGCACGGGAACCAAAATCCTAAACCTTCATTGTTCCCTTGGTCTTCTGCCCATTCACCCTTCCACTCTCAGCTATTTCTACCTAAAGCCATCTCAGCACACAGAGACACAGCTTGTGTCTCCCACAGCCTGCCCTCCATGCCCAGCCTCAGGAGAAAAGCCACTCCAGTGGCCACAGGAAGGGAAGCTCCTTCCTTCAAAACAGAAACCCCAGCCAGACCTTACAAGCCACTTTTAACAAGAATCCTATCACCTGTTTGGCTATGACATCTGCCTAAAAAAAAAATTAAATACAAAAATGTACCCTAATTTTAATGCTAATTTGAATATTTTTGCAAACACTTGTTGAAGGGAGATGACAACTTGCCGGGAGCACAAATGCTCTAGGATCACTGCATCCTGGTCTAACTAGAACCATTTATTCCCTGCAGCTTATTGCTCAAAATGGGATAAATGCTGGAAAATCTCTCAACTCACAGCACTTAGGAGCCACAGTACAAAACAATGTTTGTTTTAGAAATAAGATTACAACATATACAGTGATTTATAAATGTTTGCATTTTATAATTCATTCCACAAATGAGTTGGTAAGTCAATCCACATAAGGACAAGATTCTTACCCTGCAAAGGGAATGAGCCACAGAATTTTAACTAGTTTCCTTCTTATTGCCTGTGAGCTCTAGTCACTCTTTCCCTCTCAGAGCACTTCCCTCATGATGTGCAAGGAAGACGTTACTAACTTTCCTTTTGCACATCTTCTTACTTGAAGCTGTGTGGAAAAGGCAACCATTCCCAAAAAGCAACAGAAATGGCAGGAATAAAGCAATGGTCCATTTCAAAACAGAGCTGATGATTCTGTCAGCCTTCTGCAGTTCCTTCCCTCTATTGTACAAGAGAGTGTAAATACTTGGCTTCCACAAAAAGACAACATGCTTCGGCTACGGGGTCTAGAGAGCACAACCAGACTTACAAATATTTTCTACAGTGATATTAAAGAAATCCCTAGCAATACTGGGGAAAGCAAAATGCTAATTAGCTCTCAACAGGGATGCAGAATAATGCACACCCTCAAGGGTGCTTTTCCTGAAGTCCGCGTATCCAGAGTGCCAGTGCCACATTCTCTTCATCCTGACCTAAGGATATGTGAAGGCTGGAGATCCCACTTCAGGCTGCTGAATGGCAAATCAAGAGTACATGGAATTACTAAGTAGTTTCTCTCTCCTCCCTCATACACCAGGGGAAGAAAGAGAGGGAACTCAAAAGGTTAAAAAAAAATCCAAGTCACAAAACAGTGATCACACAGCAGTCCAGAATCAATGTGGTCACCTACCAGTGCACAAAGCAGAGACAGTGTTACATGGAGACAAAAAAAACACCTAATGTTTTAGCTCACAACCAAAACATCATGATACAGCCTTCCACTGTGCCCTGTGGGCTTCCTACTCAGCAATGATATTGCTCTCCCAGGGCAACAGTTGCCTCTCCCAGGACAAAGAGAAAATGGCATGTGCAGGATTTCACTTTGGAATATACACCCGTAAGCCCTCCTTACCCCAATTCCTCTCAGACACTCCCTTCCACCCTGACAGACAGGTATGCATGCTTGGTGGTTTTGCTCCTTTTCCACACTGGGTTGGACTCTTGAACAGGAATTCTGGCAAGAAAACATAAGGCAGAGGTGGATGCTGCAAACACATCGGCTGGCGTGTCCTCCCTCTCTGCCCAAGGGAAAGCGCTGCCTTCAAGACAAGCTTGCTTATTGAGTAAGCCAGGCTGAGGAGAGAGAAGATAAGCATGCCTAAAAATGAAGGAAAATAAATGCACTTACAAACATCACAAAGAAACTGTGTCTTTGTCTACCTGCCACAGAACATCCTGAGCCACTGAAACAACAAGGGCACGAGGAAGTCCAAATGCGCTTAACCCAGGCAACCAGAAGCATGTTTCAAACCACAATGAACCAAGTGCACATGCTTAATCTGAATGGCAGTAGTGGTTCCCTTCTCCATTTTGGACATCAACTCTTTTCTCTCCTTATCCCATGCACCCGGCAAGCTCCCTGAGATATCTCCCAAATTCCAGCAAATACACCAATTTCTGACCATTTGAATGAGGCTGTTGCTAAGCAACATTTATTTTCTTTTTATTTTGGTTTGTTTTTTCAGTTTTGGTTTGGTTTGGTTGGATTTTTTTGTTTGGTTGCCTTTTTTTTTTTTTTTGGTTCGACTGAACTTACAAATAAAACAAGATTAGATTCAAAAATTTCAATTTTTTTTTATGAAAACAGTGCCTCAAAAAGAAGCTCACTTTTGTGGAGACTAATTGTATTTCCTATATTCTTCAAATTGAGTCTTCAAATTAAAAACACATTTGTTTGTTAATAATATGATGTTACTCTTACCTACAGCCCATCATAGAGTTTTTGGGGGCTCCAGTGTTAATCAACTTCCTTACATCCATCCTTTCCTTTCCACACATAGTTCTGCTCCTCTGTGTGAAAGATGAAGGATCCTTTTCCCTAAATGAGTTATGGTAAATATATGAAATAAAAAACCCACACGAGAGATGATCCAAAGCACACAATACTAGTGGGGGATTTTCCTTTAATTTCAACAGATTTTGGATCTGAAAGGAGTCAGACCATTTATAAATTTCCTTGCAAACACTGCACGTAAAATCATGAAGCCGTTTCAGTTAAAGCGGCTCATTAATTTAAAAGGGTGGCTGATCCCTGAAGGGAAGACCCACTTCAACTGGAAGGTTCTGATGTCACGCCGGGATTTCATTAGTGTACCGGCTAGAAAAAATGCTAAAATAAAATGTAAATAACTAACTAATTATGCATGCAGTACAAAATGGAGCGCCTCCAAAGTAATTAGAAATGTCCATACATGGCAGTCGGAACTGCAAGCTGAGCACAGAGGGTTCGTGCTCTCCAGCTATGACAACAGAGCGATCACGGAGAGTTTCTAGGCTGCGGTGGGGCAAAAAGAGATGGCATTTCCTGAGTGTGCAGCCTGTGACTAAATTTAAATTAACAAAATTACGGGGAATTGAACCATTGCCAAACCAAGACATTCTGGATTCAACTTGTCTGTCAGAGACTCCTGTTAAGGAAGGCTGAAATCTTACATTAGCAGAGAGATAGAACTGGATTACTCCTAACGGAGCTGAACCTCAGTAAAGACAAATATAGTTCTGTATATTGTCAGTGAAAATGGTGGCAGCTACAAGAGAGGATGAACATAGTGACGAGTTAGAAACTAAGATGTTTCCCCTTCCCTTCACCAATTAAAATTTTCCTTTATTTTCAGGTCATTATTCTACTGGTAAAACCAAAGGATTCAATGTAAATGCTTCATTATTTTTTTGGAACTTCTTGTTAGATCTTTTTAATCCTTGGCACAAAGAGATGTCATTTTGAAATTATTTTCCTTCTAATGAAAGTACCGTCTTTGCTAGGAGATATAGGAAACTTTCTTTGTAGAGAATACAATTATGCAGAATGGCACAAATTTTGCTGTCATTTGTAATCCTAAAACTCCTGTGGAGCTATTGAAGCTACATGGGCATTTCAGAGAAGAATCTATTTTAACTCTTAGACACTCCGTGCTTTTTTTACAGCAAGAGCTGTCACTTCCCACTCAATTCTTCTGCCAAGACATCACTTCTCTGTTGCAATCTGAATTGAGCCCTGTTCTGTCACAGTGATGTGATGCTCACTACCTGGGCCAGAGGTTTTGTACTGTACGTCAGGTCACACCTGTAGGAGCATTATTAGCAACCAAAAAAACCACCAGGCAAAGCTATTCAGCCTGGGTTTTATTCCCTTCTAAAGCCTCCCCTCCATTTTGATTCAGAAATTGGTAAACTAAGGAAGAGCCTCTCACGTCTCTTGTTCTTGGCTGGGTGTTGTGGGTCTAGTCCCTTTTATTTTGTTGGTTTGGTGGGGTGTTTTTTTAGGGTTTTTTTTTTTTTTTGTCATATCATACCAAAACAAGAAACACCCCTCAGTTTTAAGGTTCTTTATGGTTTACAATATTGTCACCCAAGCCACTACACTTCCTCCCACAGATGAACTTTCCGCGCTTCATGCAAAAGTCTTTCTTGTTGCCTTTGTCACATCTATTCATAACATCTTCTCCTCCAAAAATGCTTCTATCTAGGAAAGCCAGATTCCTTCTCCTATCTTCTTTTCAGAGTTATTTAAAGTCTTACATGTTACAAGAGGCTTTCCACTCAACTAGAAGCAATTTTACATATGTTTGTGTAATTCCTTATATGCCACAGGTCTCTTATGTTTAACCCATTGTGGATTGGAAAGCCTTGACCCCCATCTCCCCAGGGATGCTCTGTGTTTTACCTCTTTTGCGCCTTTATGTGGAAAGCAGAAGTTGGCAATGCCCCGAACCAAAGTCCTGCTCTGAAACGGTATCAGGTCTAGTTACTACGTACTACCTGCAAAAAGAGAGCCATCATCACAACACTTGACACAGTAACCTACATTTTGGAACAGATGCCAGATAAAGTGCAAACTGCTTTTACTGCATAGTTTCAGTGTCTTACTCTAGTCAGGTGGAGCTGCACACCAGGCTGACCAGGCAGCAGCAGCCTGCACAGACCGCACCCCTCAGGGCCAAGGAGGGCTCGCCTTGCACCAGCCCCAGCGGTTCAGGATGGCACATCCAAAGCCTGGGGAGTTGCCATGGGAAACACCTTTTTTTTTTTCCCAGGCAGAGAACACAGATGCATGCAACCCACCAGCTTGCTCACTGTAAATTACTGTTTTCTCAAGGGTTCAGTAATTTATGGAGGTGCTTCTTCAGAAGTTGCTTGAAGTGTTGTTAAATAAACTCTGTTTGGGGACACTGTAATGACACCTGTGCCACAAAAGGCAGGTGTGGGCCAGAGAGAGGAGGGCAGGGGAAGGGGAGTGCTGGGGGGGGGAAAGGCACCCCCGCCTTCAGAGCTGCTGCATATCCAGGCAAACATGGGGCAGCAGTCAAAGGAGGAAAGTCCTATGTAGAAAATGTGCCATAGAAGTAAAATCTCATCTTGAATACAATGTGAATATTGTGAATTGATTGATCAATTATAGCAGACAACAATGAAATTGCTATTCCACATCCCTAAATCTCATAGGGTTTTTTTAATAGCCTATAATTTTAAAAACCACCTGCAAGTTTAAAAACATACTTAGGTTGAAGCTGAGAATTGAGAACAGGGCATGAAAAAGGTGGGTTTATTGTGGTATGATTTTTAAATAAAAATAAATTATCTTTTCAAAGTTTCAGATGTGAAAAACAAAGAGTTTAATAACGCAGGTACATGCCATATACCCTTTCAGAATGACCAACAGAAAAGGCTAGAAATACCTTGTGCATAGAATTTAGTTACCAAAATAGACTAAAATAAATTTAAGAAAAGAACAAAATCAGTGCATTCACAGTCAATTACTTCTCTGCCTTAATAAACACTTCAGAAATAAACATACAATTCTTAAACTAGAAATACTCTATTCTGTTGAAGTCAAGGGGTGAACACTGGATTCTGAAAAGACAATAGATCCAAACAGCAAGACACTCAAATTTCTTTGGGAGATAGTTGCTGTGTGAGCAGAGCATTTACAACTCTCTATGTGCAGTCTTTGGTATTTTTTTTCTTTTTTTAGAAGATAAAGAAGGGGGGAAGGGGAGAGAGCTGCTTCTGGTTTACAGGCTACAAGATGAGATTTTCAACATGCCATATTTTGTGTGGTCTAGCAAGCTACTACTGGTTCAGGGAGCATACTATTTGCAACTGTTTTCCTGGTTAATAACACCACGTGCAAGTGTTTTATAACTGAATCATATAGAAGGTTTGCAATCCAAATGTATAAATACTCAAATTACCTTGTCCTAAAGCAGGTAAAAAATGCCAGAGGGAAAACAAATAAGAAATCATGTTAGAGGAAAACAAACAAACAAACAAACAAACAAAAAGCAAGGAGAGTGAGGGAAGGTGCTACTGCTATTTTTCTCATGCAGTGGGGTGGATTGTGAGAAGGTTTACATCCTTGCAAGACAATGTTAAAATATAACCATATTTTATCCTCTCAAATCATTAAGAAGTTGATTCAAACTATCTCCTACCGAGGACTTGATCTGGGGGTTTGAATACACAAGAAAGAAGAAGGTGCTTCACTGCTTGCTGTACTCTGAAGTACTGCCTAAATTATATTCAAGTTATCAGATAATTATGAACTTTCTTTTCCTTTATATTTATATGGAATATTTATTGAATTGCACAGTGTGCTTTTACAATAAAGTGCTTTTTACGTTGGTTTCTTTGTTCATCCAAAATAAAACTGACAGTTATCCTTTTATAATCTATTCTGAGAACATTTTCTCTTCTTTGAAACTGATTGATGCACTACTTTAAATGTTCCTGCAAATACCGTTTCAATTCAAGTTTCTGCATAATGTAATAAGAAGATAAAAGAATTCTATACTTCAACAAGAGACATTACAAAGCAACTAGAGACATTATCAAGGGCATTAACAAGCTCCTAATAGCAATAAAACCTTTTAACTGTCTGATGTAGAACATGCTCCCACCAAACCACCACATATTATGGTAATTGGCTCCAATTTCTGAATCTTTCATTGTAAAGTTACGAAGAGTTAGGTAGAACAGAAAAATGAACCTGGAATTCACAGTTCAGTTGCTTATCTTTTTTTTTTGTTATTGTTATGACGGTGTTTTCTTTACAATACACAGAATCAGCATGAGCTCCAGCTGCAGCAGCATCATTTTATATTCTGCTCTAAGGCTCCTGATTTTAATATTATTCTTGTTTCCCAGTATTTACAGGTATATGGTTTTAGTCCTTCCAACAGCTTATCATGTAAAGAATACTACAAAGAGTGAATTAGTCATATTTCGGCCACTTCATTTGCTCATTCACTGCAACACTGACAGTTCGGAAAATGAAATATAATTTAACTTCAATGTTCTAATTTATCTTAGAAAGTAACATGTGCTTACTTTTCTTTTTTGGATTCTCCTCTCAAAAACAGAAAGTTCAGGCTTCATCCAGGGTCCCATGAAAATAAATTTCAAAATTCAGTACACAATAAAAATGAAACCAGAACCTGCAGCAGAGAAGTGGAGAAGTGACATGAGGCTCTCTGGTCATTACTCTGCAGTGTAAAGGCAAATGTCCTGCTGACATGTCTATCGCACCACACCATTCTTCACAGGCTGGCAACCTGTTGACTGGAGAAGGGCAATCCAGTTGGTATCTAGAATCGTGGTCGAAAGAAGAAGTTGTCGTTTCATGTCTCTGGAACTATCCTGGCTTAAAGGACAAGACACTAGGAAACAATGTACTGCAAAAGAAACTCCAAGGAGAAAAAAACACAACCAACCAACAAAACCTATGTTGGTGTTCAGACACCACAAAACCTGTCACACTTGATCTCTATTAAAATGACAGGCCTGGGGGCAGATGTGCAATGTTTAGAGAAGAAACATACACTGGAAATACCAAACAGGATAACTGGACTACACTCGTATCTCTCTCAGAAGAGGGAGGAACTACCTCATTTCTGAAGTTGGCCAGAAAGACAATCATTTGAACTTCACTGAGATCATAAAAGCACAGCATGAAATTTCCACCTAGTCTGGAAAAGCAATTCCACTATTTCCTGTAACATTTAATGGCACGATCCTTTCATTAGTGTAAATTAAAGTAATCTTTTATTATTGCCATTATCAAAGACTCCTTTAATTAGACTCACTTAAAGTTTTTTTAAGACACCAGAGCACACAACTATTACAGTTACAAACATGCTTTCAGCATGGTTACTGACAAACCTCCTGAAGTAACTCCTACTCAAAAGTAAAACAAATCCAGGACAAACAAACTCCTTCTCCCTAAAAATTCTATGACTGTGGTCTTCCACTGCAGCTGTTGTAAAAGTTAGAGAGATGAAAACTAAACTAAACTAAAACTAAACAAAAAAAAAAAAAAAAAAAAAAAAAAAAAAAAAAAAAAAAAAAAAAAAAAAAAAAAGACTTGAGGAGCAACAGAAACAGAACAAAGAAAGGACACAAATTATGTGGGTGAAACACTTCAAAGGATTCATCAAGGTAATCACCTTGACTTCGCTTTCAGAAAACACAAAATGGAGTTCTTGATTTACACCAGATTTTCTTCATAAATTCCACTGAAATCTGCAATGCCTTGCCTTTTGCTTGTTTCAATGTATTGTATCTCTGGTGTTAACTCATTAACTATTACAAGTGAGATATTAGCCTTGGGAAAACAAAAATGGCATTACTCAATGCCATATTACCTTACACACTTCTGTAGTGAAGGAAAGCCTGCTGTGGTGTTGGTTTCCATCACAGATCAACCTTTTGAATGGTAGCATTGCTAAAGACGTTTTTAGGGCATTTTAGATTAACGCCATTGTTAAAACAATACATTTTTCAAATCATTATTTTACAGAAACGGAGCAGAAAAAAGCCAACAACTCCAGAGCATGGGAAGAGGAATAAGCAGGCATCACGACACCGTCTTTGGCATATAGCCAAGATAAAAATCGCGCTGATACCGCCTTACGGAAGGGAGACGCGTGAGTTATCCCCTGCGAACACGTTCCTCTCCGATTAGCGCTGGGGCTGAGCGACAGTGAGCCCTTCACAGCGCATCGGCGGGTCGGGACCGAGAGTTTAAATCACCGCGCTCATGCCTTGGGGGAGGAAAGGGAAAAAAAAAAAAAAAAAAGGGATCCCGTGCGGCACGGGAAATTAATTAC